>JARHVA010006651.1:600000-860874 GCA_037957365.1 Torreya grandis | reverse complement strand
TTTGATATGCTCTGTAACCATCTCATGGAATGGTTAAGAGGTTTTTCTCAAAGGTGGTTGGATGTGTGGGAGGTGGTTAAAAAATAAACTCAATGGGATATCAAGTAATAGTTGTATTTTTCAAAGAAGTGTTTCCAATGCTCAATAGATAGGGTAAGGATGTGAGAAGACAAAGAGTTTTAAAGTGATCCTACGGCTATTAAAGAGACTCAAGGAGGCTATGTGCAAGGTGAAACTCTTGTGTAGTAAAACATCTTTCCTCTTGACCAGCCTAACTTGTCATTCCCCTATGAGCTCACTCAAGAAGTCCTTTTTCCCAAATACATTCACAAGCCCTCCACCATACCTCAAACTCTATATCCAACCCATGATCCTATCTATCACCCTCTCACCTCATCCCTTATTGAAGAATAACCCATTTTTTTGGGAACCAAGTGAAGAGGAGCAAGATCAAACCACATCTGGTCAAGAGGATACTTCAAGTGACTGTGAAGAAGAGATAAACATATGGACTCCCCTTGGTGAACACAAATGCAACTCCATGTTATTGAGGAGAAAGACATTGAAGATCATGTTACAACTGCACACAAGGAATTTGGTCAAGGTATGAAAAGAGAAGTGCTTGAGAAAGACATCATACCTATTGTCTAGGATGAAATAACCCTTAAACATGACCTTAATGAGGAGGAATACCTATGGAAAAAGTTTAATACCATAAGTCAAGAGTTTAAGCAGCTAGGTAAGACTATTCCTCCTCCTAAGAAGTATATAGCTGATCATGAAGTTGTTGATGATCCTAAGAAACATGAAGTTAAGCATGTTATTAAACATAAAGAAGAAGGTTTTGTTAAGAATGAGGATGACCATCAAGTCATTATTCAATAAGCTATAGTCATGATATAATCAAATGAGACCAAGTCAAAAGATGTTGTCCTTGAGGAGCATTCAACATCTCAACCTGAGATTGAACCATTTCTAGATGCATTGGAGCATAAGGAAGATAATCCTAATGAAATCATACATCAAAAACATTAGGACCAAGAAGATAAAGTGAAAGAGATGGTGGTTCTTAAGGACAAGGAGATCAAAGATGATTGGTAGTAGCAAATAAAGATTTTTCAAGAGCTTATAGAATTTTTATAAGTTGAGGGTCAAGTACATGAGGAGATAGAGCCAAAGATTTCCATGAAAGGAAATGATAAATATTTGATGGACTATGCAGAGCTCTTGTATGAGCTTGAAGAATTTATAGCTAAAAATAAACTTAGTCTTATTGAGAGCACCATGGAAGCCAAGAAGGTATGCCTTGTTAAACCACCATTGGAGTTTACAATTGAGGAGTCTTATGATAAGGTTGAGTCTTTTAAATTTAATAGGATTTCACTTCTAAAGGTGATATATTTTTAGTTGCTTTGATTTTATTAAACATCATGCTAATGAGGTTGGAAATCATCATGAAGGAGTTGGAAATACAAGTTCCAAGGCCTAAGAAACAACATGCCTCATTCACTCCTTCATTTCATGAAGCGAGAAAGGTTTAAAACTTCCCCTTTGACCTAGAAGGAAGATTTTATTTTAGGTTAATTTATGTTTGAGTTAGTTTGTTTGGGTTATGTGTGTGTGTTCCATAAGTGTTGATGAAGCACAAGTGTGTGGTGTGTTATTTTGTGTCTTTTTCCTATTATTTCTTGTGTTTTAGTCTATTTTCAAATGCAAATTTAGTATCCAATATTTACATAGGTGAATCCCTATCCCAATGGATAGGAATAGGCTACTAGTCTTTGGCAAAGTTGGCTTGCCACCCCTCAAAAAATTACCAAGAATGTTGACTATTTTGACCACATGTCAAAATAAGTTAACCCCATATAGTAATAAAATTTGTATATGTGATTATTAGGGTCTTATAGGGGTGTGTCACAGTTATAGATAGGGTTTATTTAATATGTCATTACCTTTATTACATCCATTTTAGCCCCTTACCTAGTCACTTAAGGTCATGTTTAGGCCATTTAATGAGGTTTGTATAATTTTCCTAAGTATAACAGTGTATCCATATGAATTTAAAAATCATATATGTTATAATCCTATCATAGGAGGTAGTATCTAACTAAAAATGTGAAGGTTTCTAAGTTAGATCAAGAAAATAGTTGAAAAAGGGAGAATTTGGGCAGTTATATGGCCTATACAAATGTTTTTGAATGTGTGTAACGTTTTAAAATGACTCTTTAGCTTCCCTGAGTTCACTTCTATGTTTTATCATCTTTATAAGTCCAAAAATTGGCCTAAAATTGTTTTGTTTCTTCATTGTTCTTCTTGGCATGTAAAACTAGTCCAGCTTTTCTCATGGTACGGCCAATAGGGGAGGAATTGGGTCAAATGCCTCTGAGGGATGTTAATTCACTTATTATAATTAATGTTTATGGAATAATTTTTAATATTATTTATTCATGCTTTATGAACCATTTTTTAGAAGTTAATTTCTCTTTTGTGCATACTTATCCCCACACCCTACAGGTTTCCTCCTTGTTTGAATTGGTATTTACAAACCACATGATGAAGGTGTTTATAGGAGATGTGGGAATCCCTCTATCATGGTTTCAAATCATTTTTCAAATGAATATATGAGTTCAAAATCACAAATACGCCATTCCGCTAGTGAAATCTCCATGACTAGTTTATAGTCAGTATTTCATCAATTACAGAAGGTATTTGTTACTATAGTGGTTTCAAGCATAGATAATATGATATTTAAATGAAATTTATATCATAATGACCACATGTCCTTCCAAACTCAATCTCAAAGGCTAAAATCAATGAATTTGTAGTCATATGTAGTACATAGTGGATTTTCCTGTAAGTATCCATCTACAGGCAACTAAAG
This sequence comes from Torreya grandis, assembly GCA_037957365.1. Classification (NCBI taxonomy): domain Eukaryota; kingdom Viridiplantae; phylum Streptophyta; class Pinopsida; order Cupressales; family Taxaceae; genus Torreya; species Torreya grandis. The sequence continues at coordinate 857,993 of JARHVA010006651.1, read as the reverse complement.
TTAGACCTACATACACATGGTGAAAAATTTTCAAATGTGAATAAACATGATGGAATGTCTAAATAGTCTCATTTTGATGCATTCTAAACTAATTCTTTTCCTCACTGCCCTATGACCTACATATATACCTATAGGTGTGCTAATAGAGGAGGTAACATTGAAACATTAGAAGATTGGAATTATTTTAACACTCTTTAAGGTTTGATCACATGGATAATGTCAGTATAATCATGGTGGAGCCATAGGATGGAAAATATTTTTTAATTCATGCCCTTAAGTCAAGAAGGTTGCTTCAGGGATACATTACCTTAAAGTCTTCAAAATAGGGCTTTTGTCTTTCTTTTGGTCCTCCCATAGTGAAATGCATGAAGTCTTAGTAGGTTTAAACATTTCCACCATGGAGCCCTATCATAGGGGCAATTATTTGACAAGTTTGATTTTTTGGTCAAAGGAATATGATGCTAGAAGACTCCCATTCTATACATCCTTTCACTATAGAATGTCAATATTTTATGTAGTGTTTCAGGTTCAAATGTCCTTTCAATAAAATGAGATATAATGAAAGCCTAAATTTTGGGTAAATGACTCCTTTTGAAGGGAAATTACACTATGATTCTCAAAATATAATCAGAGTTTGATACTCAATACTTGACATAGACCACCACCTACAGGTCTCCTTTTGATCACAAAATGACAACAATAATCTGATTATAGTGTGATAGTAAGTTGGAATGTTGAAAAACTCAAAGGCATGATTGGTCTAAACCCAAATAGGTATATGTGATCATAGGAATTTGACAATAGAGAAGAGGTTAGATCAAATGTTAGTTTCACAAAATAATGAAATCAACACACTAACATGCTAACATATCTAAGCCTAGATATTAGGGGAGCATAATGGATAAAATAAAATTAAAAACCCAACTAAAATGCAAAGCACAACAATCCTTACCTTCCTTTAGATCTTCAAATTATTTATTCATGGCTTGCTCATTTTGTGCTCAAAGAGTCTTTGGCAATGGAGTTTTCTTACTCCTCTCCTTAGCACCATTGTTGGCTTGATATGGCTTATGCTTATAGCTTTATGGCTTAGCTCAATATTTTGGAAGTATAACATTATTGTTATGAGTCTTATGTAAAAACCTGCATTATAAATCTACAATATCTAAACTCTTCAAATGAAGAGGTATATGCTTGTATTTATAGACTTAGAAACTAAACCCAACTCAAGGTGAGTTAAAGTGTAGTTTAAACATGGAATGGGTTCAAACCTAATTTAAGTGAGTCAATTAACCCTAGTAGAGTTAAAAGGTGTCAATAATTATTGATTTTTAATGAATAGGCATGGGTGAGATATTTTGAGATATTTTCATAGGCTTGACAACTCATAAAAGGTAATCATGAAAAGCTAGGATATTTCATATTTTTTGAATTTCCTTTTTTTATAATTTCATTAATTACACATAGGTAATTCAAATAGGCATTTAGTTTGGTTTAACTTGTTAATTAATTCTACTTAGGATTTTTAACATTTTCAAGATTTGATTTTATGTCCATGTGCCCCAATTAATAGGTTCATAGGTTAAATTGCATGTTGTAATGTTACAAGATGATTATAGATGAATCCATGAGAGCTTATGATTACATATGATAGGATAACCCAATTATGGATGCTTCAATGTGATTATGAACTTTGATGAATGATGCACAAGCAAATTTTGGATGTTCATTTATTTCGAGGCTTAATTTGTAATGGTTGGTAGTAATCAGTATAAAGTTTAGTTGAAGGCCATTGGTGTCTAGTTTTAGGTGTCTACAATTTTCCCCTATTTAGGAAGATGTTGGAATATATAGGCATAGTAACATCTTACTAAATAATTAAAAAGGCCTATATGCCTAAAATAATATAATGATTGAAGAAGAAGCTCCAAAGAATGTTTGGTAAGCCTATAATAATGCCCCCTTGAGGTAGTGGCTGATACATACATTTGATGGAGAGTCCCTCAAAAAGAAGAAATAAGAAGAATGAAATTAACCCATAGGTGAGATTAATCCAAATGATAAAATTCTTGCATGCATTGATTTAAAAATTATCTATTCGCCCAAAAATAGTTATAATCAATAAAAAATATTGAGACACTAATTTACCCAAAGGTGATTATAATTAGTGGCAATGTCATACACCCTATTTAGGGTTGATGAGTCAAAATAATGATTTTCCCATAGGTGATTATAATCATTAAGATGATTGAGATTGAATAAATATGTTTGATTTTGACCTAGTAGTGTAGATTGGTAAGTATAACTCAAGGATATGATCTATTGCATAGATTAAATATGAGAAAATGCAAACATAGATGTGATGGTTTAATGATTGAAGAATCCATAAACACTCAAGCATATGAGGATTTAAAAAGTGATGAAAGAGATGAATAGAATAATAATAATTGATCAATGTGAATTATTTGGTTATACCTGCCAATATGGAGATGCTCATCCTTATTAGCATTGATACAACCAAAATAGTTAATGTGTTGATTTGATCAAAGAGGGTGGGAGGAGTTGTTGAGGTTACTAAGGAGAAACTTTTGTGGATCCATTTCTTGTGAGACTTCTGGAGCTTAGTTTTTCTATAACATGTGATGGTATACATCATGATAGAACATCATGATGACTCAATTGAAATATGCATAAGTATTGACTCCCAATCCAATTAATAGTTTGAAAATAATGCACCAATGATAAAAACCATGATGACAATGTTGATGTATGAAAATGAATGGACTCAAAAAAAATGCACGAGGAATCACCCAATGAACACATATAGACTAAGTTAAAACATGGTACTAAAATCAAGTAAATAGGCAAGCAAACAAGAAAACAACCAAGAAAATAAAAACATAGAAATCTTGAAATTAAAAGCAAAATAAATTATCCTAACAATGGATTTGCCCTATTAGAGTGGATCGAAGATGACTAGCTAGGCCTAAATAGGAGGAATGTTTTTGGATTTTAAAAATTTTAAATGTTTTTGGAATTGTGAGGTATCTTAACTCATTACAGATTGGAAATATACCACTCACAAAATGATGTGATCATTGGCTTATGTTGATCACAAAATGGTGAGAGTGTATGGAAAAGAGGAACTGAGTTGACCTCAACATGAATCAATCATAGCCTATATAGTCCCAATAGGACCCAAAGTCACAGTAATTCTACCCACACAAAAGATGGGGAGAATCAACTAGGTCACAACAAGTTCTAAAAATTAAGGAAAATGAAAATAGTAATGACAAGGTGATATGGTAATGCATGATAAAAGGTGTTGTTTTTAAATTGCCCATATGCGGTTATAATTAGGAAACAATGATATAGGTTAGTGATACTAATTTTCCATAGGTAATTATAATTAGTAACATAAGGTGGACTATTCATTTGCCCATGGGTGGTTATAATCAATAACACCAGTCAAATTTGAATGAAATATAACTTGTCATATCGATTGTCACACAACTTTCATATACTATCATTTAAACATAAAAGTCTAAAACTAGATTGAAATCCCATCATGAAAAGTGTGGGAAGAACCAAAGAAACCAATATCAAAAAGGTGTTGGGTAGGTTGGCTAAAAAAAACTATGGTCTAATAGATATGGCATGATATAATGACATATGGTATGACATTGTTTATGACGATGATGGCATGAAGATTGGGTAAAATGGTAAGAGGGTTGCCCCCAAGCAGTAACATAAGGTAAATGGTAAGGTATGGAACAATGGTAAGGGAATGGAAAATGATAACAATAAGGTAAATGGTAAATGGCAATGGTAAGGCATATGGTAAATGGAAAACGTATAGTTTTTGGAAGGTATAGGTATTTTAGCTAGGGTATGATTATGTTGTTCTTATATAAAGGTATGCACATCTTTATCAGTAAATGATACAACTAGAATAATAAATCATATAAATTGCTAGCCCACACCTCTTCTGAATAGATGCTCTATCAAAAAACTGACTATAAATTTGGATACCAAAAATGTTGTGATCTTCATTGGTCATTGATTATATTTCTTTCAAACACCAAGAAAAGGTATCTTTATAGCCTTTATAAAGGAAAGTACATCCAAGGATGGTGAATACTGATAAATAATCGATGATAGGTCTAATTTGGAAATGTATAGGTGGATGATAATGATATGTATAATGGTTAGGAGATAAATGAAGATTGTGATTTTTAGGCACACATAATGTTTTTGATTCTTGATTTGACATAACTTTGGATGTGTTGGGGTCAAAGAATTTTGAATATTATCTCAATAAGACCACCAGTTTTTTATATTGTTTAGGCCTAAGAGTAGCTACCATCTGATTATGTTGTAGATTGTAAGTTGTGCAAATTTTATCCTTGATAATGTCTTCATCAAGTAATGAAGAACTATTTTGCTCATCTATTGATGCCTTAAAGAGGTTTTCACCAATGAAATTGTCTTGATTGTCCCATATCACCTCTGAGAAGGTTTCACTAAAGAACATTGACTTTTGACTTTTATTATCTTCTAATTCCTTTGAAAAGGTTTCACTAGAAGATGTTGAGTTTAAACTTTGATTGTTCTCTAGCACCTTTGAAAAGGTTTCACTGTGAGATTGTTCTTCTTCTATATGAACATGGTCTTGGACCCCTTGATATTCTATAATTGATATGTCACCATGGATGCAGTTTAATAAGGTGTGATTCTATCGATCCCAATCAAAACTTGTGGGAGGTGGAAGGTCAATATAATGGCTATGGTGGTTGGTGATAATGGCATGAAAAATGGTAATGGAATGAGAAAAAGTAACACAATCCTCATAGAAGATACTAGGAGAACTTATGTTGATGCTAAAGTAATCATCCTAAAAAGCCATAGAAGGATCAAAAATATATTTAAATTGATCTATAAGGCTTTCATAACTAATGTTTTAATAGCCATGAATGTATTCTGATTTTGAATCTAATTTTGACTAAAGGGACTCTGAATCTAATGTTGAGACTGACATGGATTCTACTTCTAATGTTAAATCTGATGTTGTTTCAAGAATATAACATGACTCCAATGTTGATTCTTCATTTGGTGTGGATGATGCTACAATAATGTCTTGTTAAATGTTTGGTTTTGGATAAGTAATAGCCTATGATGGAATAATGGGCTCCATAGAGACTAGTTTTTTAAAGTGAGAATCCTCAATGATGGTAAAAGGGTCAAGAGACAACTCTTCAAAGACTTGCTTATCAAAGGGAAGCTTTATAAAAATAGGCATATGGTTTAGATAATGATTTTCCTAAAGGTAGTTATAATCATTAAAAAGTGACTCAACAAATATTGGCTTGTTAGAGTGAGGCTTCTTGACAATAAATAGGATCAAAATGTGATTCGTCATAGATTGACTCATCACAAATGGGTGGTTCAATAAAAACATTGTAGATTGGTTGGTTCTCTTGGCCTTGGTTTACAAGTAGTTGTAAACTACCAGTTTTGAAGATATCTTGGTCCTCAAATGATTGGCTCAATTGGAGAGGTACTGGTTGGCTTGGTCTTACTTAGATGATTGGTAGGGGTTTTCTAAAGTGGGGAATGATTGGCAATGGATGAATAATGGCCAATGGTTGGATAATGATAGAGAATCATGAGCTTAATTTCTCACACAAGCTAAAGGATGAGATCCTAGAATTGTAATGGTAGAGGGTCATAGACTTTTTTTGCTTTCATAAGCTAAAGGAAATAGTTTTAGAATGGTAATGGTAGGGCATCATGGAGCTTGATTACTCACACAAGCCAAAATATGAATTCTTGGTATATAAATGGTATTCCTTGGATTTGGTGGAGCTTAGTAACTCACACAATCTGAAGGATGGTTAATGCTATAGGTGGAGGATTGGGTGCTCATGAAAGGGTGAGTATCATATGTCAACCAGCCAAAATAAGGGATCACCAAACATGACACTTGGCTTTGTTCCCCAAATTAAGGATTGTAAGGAGGATATATATTTGTCTCATAAACCACTTCCTCACCATAGGGGTCTTGATCAAAGTCAATTTGTGCATCCATTATATCATAAATTGGATTGTACCAAACTCCACCATAAGTGTATCTAGACATATCCACATCAATAATGAAATCTCTGTAAAAAGGCCTAAAGTTATATAAACTCATAAAAATAATGTATAAAAGAAAAATAGTTCAAATGTGGTCAAACTTGGTAGACGGGTGGAGCTGTATCTCCAAAATGATCTATGTTAAAACTTGGTATAAAATACTCAAACATAATATGTCTAATGTCAAATATCTCACACATAAAAGGCCAAGTGTCTAAATAAAATCTAGCATGCCAAACTCTAGGTTCAAAGTATTCCAAATAGGTCTAATCTAGGAAAATAAAGGTTGTTAGGTATTTTGCCTAAATGTGGTGTCAAATTCTAGGCTCAAATGAGTAATGTGCTAATACTTTTATCCAAACATGGCATCAAAATCTAAACTTTAAACAAAAGGATGATTTAATCTAACAAGCTTAAAACACTTCAACATAGACTAGATACTTGACTGAAGACATAAACTTGATCAAATTGGTATGAGGCACAAAATAAAAGGCACTTGAATATAGACTATTTTCTTCCAAATAAAGGCACAAAAAAATAGTTTTCTAATTTGGTTAAATAATTAACCTAAGTTATACAACTCAAAAGAGGAAGATCAGTGTCCAAGCCCTAATTAGATAAGGCCTAAATAAAAATCAATCAATGTTTGGATTCGAAATTGTCAAGGTTAATTGAAAATTCAACTCAGGAAAACTTAGGCTCTTTGAACAAACAAGTTAGACAAAATTTAATGGCAAAATGGCACTAAAAAGGATCACAAAGGCATGCATAGATTGGTTTTACAAAATGACAACTTCAGACACAAGACAAGTATATGAAAAAAATTTAGAAGTATAACGGTGATATCACTCTCTAAAATTATAAACAATAGTTTGTTTCAAAGACTCCAAGGCATAATTTTGAAACTATTTAGGCAACATAATGTTATCTATTTCAATCAAGTGATATACATAATGCTTTTGACACAAAATTCTAAGGTAAAATCATGGTGTCAAATGGATGGCATAATGACTCCTTAATTATTAGAGTGATGTAGACACAAGACTCATTTTGACATGGGAAGACAAATAAAGTTTTAGACTTAAATACCAAGTATGTAAAGGAATAAATGATGAAATATAACTAATTAAATTATTTTAAGCCCTAAGCTGACAAGGTTGCATATATTGTTGTAATCCATCTATATACATACTCTTGGGAGGATTTTAAGTGTTAACCCAAAAAATTAAAATGCATGAAGTAGTAGGGTTTTTACACCCCCCTTCTCCCAAAAGATTTGATGATGATATGGACCTTCGATCAACTCATCCTGTATTAATAATATGTCCACAATAAGTGGGGTTATTCTAAAACTTAAATTTTTTACTGTCTAGATGGTCCCAAGTGTGATTAACACTAGATATGCCTCATGTCAATTGAGTTAATACTGATTAACTTACTCTGCAAGGGTCTATTCCTTTGCATAATGATTCCATCCATGTATTACTTAGTGGAATCCTTTGCTTAATCAAACCTTACTTGAGTTTTCATTATGAAGGAGAGGTTAGACACTCAACCCCTGGCTCTCGTAATATGCATACCCTGATTTGTATACCCCATCATGGAGTGGGGTTGAAACAATGTCAAAAGATGAAACCCTAGGTCAAATCTTCCCTAAATAACTCATGAAGAATATATGAACTCCCCTTCACAATCCAAGTTATATAAAAATAAAACTAAGTGAAAAAACTTTAGAGGTTGTTTTTAGATCACCCAAACCATATGGGTTTTAGGGAGAGCCTAGATAACATTCTTTCTACACCTTGGACTAGGCACAAATTGCATGTGAAAAGGTGATTTTGGTCACCCAAGTTCCTATAGGGGGTGGAGGTAGAACATACATGCACTCTTTTTTTTCCACAAATAAACAAATAAGTATAAAATAAACACTTTTACGATTTTTTAATCTAAATGAATATCAATTTTATGCACCAAATGAAATGTTTGATTAAGTTCTTTGGCCCCTTGGCTTACATTTTTAAATATTTAAATAATTTCCACAAAATCGACGTAACGTAAATCATCTAGGTTCTTTTTAATTACTTAAAACCAAATGTTCAAGATTTAACCATTCTTTTTAGGCATAAAAATGAAGTGTTCAAGAATTTAAACTTGCAAATTTATGTTCTATTCATGCCTTGACCCTACAAGGGTTTGAGAGGTTCCTTCTACTTTGAAGCATATTTATGGATGAGCAAACAAGTTTTAAAAACATAGCTCTCGGGTTTCTCTATATTTTTTACATAGAGACCAATATCTGTCACTTGTGACTGGTGTTGGTTACTAGATAATCGATGTCAAAATCGGCAATAATATGGTTAGACAAGGAAAATAGAAGCTAATAAAACCAAGGAATAACAATTATGAGTACTAAAAAGACTCAAAATCTAAGTTTTGTAAGTCATGTCCTACTTGTTAAGGATGTAGATTGCACCCTAGATGAAAGCAGAAGTGTTTAGGTTCTACTCCCAAATCTAGTCCAACATGAGAATGACCCTAGGCTATGGGTTACTTAAAGTTGGGTCAAACCTCTAGGGTTTTTGATGAGGCTAGCTCCTCAGATATAGTAATATAGTCCCTTTTAATAAAACTATACTATTGGGATGAAAATAGAGAGGAATACATGAATGAAAACCTATACTAAATATGGTGTTGCACCAAATGTTCAATGATCCACTTTCAACTTGGACACTTCTATGACTACTGATGAATGCAATCAAGACAAAGACTAGTCAGATTCTATGACAAGGTTTCAAGCATGAGCATTTTGTATAGAGGCTGAAAAGAGACATGCAACTTCAAGGACAAAAAAAGATAGGTCTGTATAAGACACTATGGACTTATGACACTTCACGAGGAACGTCACTAGCTAACACTTCATGAAACCTACAAGAAACCAATAGAATTGAAGAAAGGTACATGAATAATATACAAATGATGGATAGAAACATACATTCTACACATCAAACTTTAATAAAGCACTCATAGCATTTAACTAGAATCTAAAAATTGTCTTATATTGCTTCAAGAGAGCATTATAAATTAATTTTGGTAGAGCTTCACTAACTCTAATTGACGGATGAAAATCAAGAGCTCAAAGCCAGTATTTATAGGAATAAAAAGGGGGAGAGAGAAAAAATGGTGTTAAAGGGATCATTAATGAGGCCACTCCTACCTAAAATAACCATCATCACAATCTTTCTTGAGCCTACTCCTGCATTAATTTCATTCTATCCTTTTATGGCATGATAGAGGATATGAAAATCAAGATAAGTTTTACAACATAATCTCAGCTATGCATGGACCTTCTAAATCTCTTATGTATCAAAAAAATTCCTTACAGGGTAAATTTTTCATATTCAAGGCCATGGTCATGTCTACTTTTAGTGGCTAAAAGTATGGCTCAGGATGCTCCTCCATTAATTACATCTATCTACCTCTAATTTGAAATGTGCACCTAGGCTTACTATAGATTGAAAACCAATTTAAAATATTGGTTTTCCTATAGTTGATACATCCACTTGGACATATCTATAATGTATGATCAGCGTATAGCCCATCATGATATATATTAGGTCTAAAAGGATTATTTTATCCCTACATAGTCTTAATGGTGTTGTTCTATCCCAAAATATCTGCTCTTGGTCCAACCTGGATCATGCTTGAGCTCGGTTCCATTCATAATTACCTTGCATGGGTTAAAAATGGTTTTATTGACTTCTATCAAAAATCATGGGCTCACCCTCTTTGGTCATTGGCTGTTGAAAACTAGCTCATCTCATTGACCTATTGACTCTCTCTTGCATTTTTTGATCTTCATATCATAGGGAAACATGAGCCCTAGATCTTTTCTTGACTTGTCAACTCTGTTCGAGCTGGTGCCACTTAACAACCCTTTATTGATCCTCAAGATCCCACTATCAGCTTATCCACTTCTATATTTATGCCACATGGTTGCCTCTAATCTCTTTGAATTCTCCAACCTCACTTGCACCATTGATCTACCTTTGTATACTCAAATGTGATCCATTAAATCTTCTTGGACCCACTAACCTACCTTTACCCACTAGTTATTGGATTTGATTCAGGCACCCAAGATTTGGACACTTGTCAAACTTGCATTTAGTTATGGACCCCTTTGACTTGTTTGCATGATATTAGATCTAAATCCATATTTGAACATGAGTTATTGATCTACCTGGGCCCATTAAACTTTCAACCACCACTCACCATTGGATCTCTTATACAACTTAATGATGATCATTGATCTTGTTATTTTAATTCCAATAGCTATTTATCAATGATTAAATTTGACATTTTTACACCTATATTTGATGTCTACATAAATGTATTTGACATCCACATGACCATCACTAAGATATTTGAACTTAAATATTATTTTCCATGGACTGAATTTGATGTTTATGTGACCATCAAATGATGTCCATGCGACTGTCACTAACATCTGTGAGCCCATCACACTTTGAACTCAAACGGCTAATTAATGAGATTGATTTTGACACTTGCATGAATGTCAAACTGCTAGATAAACTTCAAGACAAACCATATTTTTTACTTCATGTTTTGGCCTTTCACTATAGACTATTTTTATCAGGCTTTTGTTTAGGACATTTGTTCAAAATAACATTCCCAAAAGAATTGGTCTTTGGAACTTATTCTTATAGATAAAATGTTTGAGCGAATGAGCTTGTGGTGTTTTTACTATGGAAAAAATGTCTGAGAGAATTTGAACTTTAGGGAAATTTTTGCAAGACAAATTTCCAAAAATAATTTGTCTTATATTTTCCCATAGAAAAAATATCTGAAATAAATTAGGTCCTCAAAGAATTTATTTTAGACAAAATGTCTAAAGTAATTCCCAACACTTAGTCAAAAATCCCAAAACATTTATCTCCCAAAGGAAATATTAGTACTTATCCAAATATAAGGTTCAAAATAATTAAACTTATAATAAAATCTTGAAAGAATTAACACTTAGCTTTTTAGGTCGTAGGCTTTTCTAGACTTAAGTAACTTGCCCTGTTGTTGGATCCTTGAAGGCCCAATTGAACTTCTGAAAACCTAAATCTTATGTAGACTTGTTCTATGACTTAGAACTTCTATGATCACCATGAAAACCTTCTCAGACCCTTTATCTAACTCTATAGATCTATCCCTAAATAATTGACAAAATACACTTCAAGCAAGCTTGAAGTGTTTCAAAAGCTTTGCACATTGCATGATTTCTCTAGACCACTCATTCAATCCAAAACTTGTTCCACCTACTCAAACCATTTATAGGCAAGATCTCTATGTGTGCCAAAAGTGGCCAACATTTCTGGTGACTTAGTTGGCTTAACCAGACTGTTGGTCATGGAACCTAGAATTTGATTAAGCTCATTCATGATGACCAAGATAAAAGAAGCATTATTTACAGGAAGACTCTACCTATCTCCTTGAAACATCTCAAATAAATGAGACACACATGAACAATAAAAGAAACAAAAGAAAGAACAATTACCTGAAATGGTATAAAAAACAATAAATAGAACCATATGCAAGGCACTTGGAGAAAAGATAGACCTATCTACCTATGTACAAAGATCATGATATAAGACTAGTAACCAAATTTGAGATATCTCCCACTGACATGGATAGGGAGGCTATCTCCATTTAACCTAGCAAGGTCAAAATCATTGCTCTCCTTATAACCTATGATGACATAAGGTCCACTCTAAAGACTATCAAACTTGGAGTGTTTGATGGGTTTAACATGGTCCTCATCCCATTTGAGGACTATATCACCTTACTAAAATATATTTGAGGAAGCTCTCTTATCAAATGACCTCTTGACCTAGTTCTAATTGGACCACATGATGTGCATAGTTGTGTCCCTTGTCTCCTCCAACTTTCTTAGCTCATTCAACCTTACTTGCATAACATCATCCTCTATAAGCTCAAGTTGGTGTGCAAGTTCTAATGTAGGTAGATCAAAAGATATGGGAAGTTTGGATTCCTTCCCATAGATAAGGAGGTATGGGGAGTGTCTAATAGCTTCCTTATGTGTCACTTTATCTAACCGCAGGGTAGTCCATAGCTTAGTATACCACTCCTTTTGACTATCCTCCATAATTCTTTTTATAATCCTTAGCAAGTTCTTATTGGTGGTCTCTACTAGTCCATTTCCCTATGGGTAATAGTTAGAATATTCCTTGAGTTAAATTCCATGTGAAAGAGCCCACTCACATACCTTATTTTTGTTGAAATCCAATGCATTGTTGTAAATAATTGTAGATGGCACACCAAACCTAGTCACAAGGCTATCATATAAGTCCAAAATAGAAACTTCATTAGCCTCCTTGAGGAAAACTACTATAACCCACCTTGTAAAGTATTTTATAGATATAATTATCCATTTACACCATTTACTTGAAGGGGGTGTATCATTATTATAAAATATAAGCCCTATTGCATAAAGGGTTGTTCTACTTGTATGGGTTGTAAGGGAAGGGTAGCTATTTTCTTCTTACCAACAAAGATTGCACATTTTGGGCATTTACTTACCAAAGAATCAACATATATGAAAATTTTGGGATATAATTAACCATCTCTAATTATTTTCAAGGCTATGGTTTTGGTATCAAAGTGCCCACCAACTAGACCATCATAGGACTACTCAAGCAACTTATCTATTTGGCATGATTCCACACACCTCAAAAGCATGCCTCCTATGTCTTTATGAAAATTACTCCATCTATCAGGACATAAGGTATGATTTTAAACCTAAATTTCCTTCTCTTTCATCTATCTAAAACCTTTTGACACTCTCTTATCTGAAGAAATCTAGCAATATCTTGTGTCTATCTTGTAAGAGTATTTTCAACTTGATTTTGAGTGTCCTAAATTACCAAAATTATCTATTTTTCTTCTCTCACATATTTTACAATATTCTCACGTAATATTTTGCCTCAAAATAGCTTTGTGACTCTAAACTCAAGGTCATACTCCATACATCTCATCACCCATCTTTCTCTTTTCTCATTGAGGTCTCTGTTGAGTATAAACTCTTTAATACTTGGGTGTACCACCATGAGTATGATCTTACTATTGGAGACCATGTGCCTAAATTTATTCAAACCTCTTAATACTACAATCACATGCTTCTATACAAATATATACCTCTCCTCATACCCCTCTAAGTCTTAACTAAAGAAAGAAATAGGTTTTTCCAGACCTTGCTCATTTTGTTGCATCATGGCAGAGGTTACATCTAATGTAGAGAAGGTGTATAAGTAGAATTCCTTGTTAAATTTAGGGTTAAGAAGTGTACGAGCATGATATATAGACTCCTTAATGGCCTCAAAACTCCTCTTACCTTCTTTGGTCCATGTAAACTATTTATACTTTATTAACATGTGAGTAAGAGGCTTGACCATCTCTGCAAAGCCTGGAATAAATCTACTTATAAAATTAATCATTCCTAAAAAACTCTACAAACCCTTCTTGTGTTTGGGAAAGGGTAGAGATACAATGGACTTAACTCTTTCAAGGTCTATGGGAAGACCATCCTTAGACACTACATGGCCTAATCTACCCTCATGAACACCAAGTATGCATTTTTTAGATTTAGTGACACAAACTCTCTACATCTTTCAAATACTAGCCTCAAATGTGTTAGGTGATCATTAAGATTCTTTGAAAATATTATTATATCATCAAGATAAACTAAAACCAATTTCATTCAAAAGACCATGAAAATCAACATCCATTGCTCTTTAGAAGGTGGCTCCAGCATTGGAGAGTCCAAAGGGCATTTTAAAATATGCATAGGTACCCCATTTTGGAGTGAAGTTAGTCTTATGCCTATCTTCTTCTTTAGCCATGATCTGATTATAGCCAAAATAGCCATCAAGCAATGAGAAACTTTGAGAACCTTCCACCTTTTGCAAAATTTGATCCATTAAGGGAAATGGGTAATGGTCCTTTAGGGACACCTTATTAAGGTCCTTGAAGTCAACACATAAATAGACTTATAAATTCTTTTTTCTCACTAGTACAAGGTTTTCTGGCCATGAGGAATGCTTAATTAGAAATATAATCTTTGATTCAATAAATTTAAAGAGTTCTCTTCTCTTGAGGTCCTCCACTCTTGGATTGGCAGGCCTTTGTTTCTACCTCACTAGCTTGGCATTACTTTCTAATTCAATGGTGTGTTGTGTGAGTTTGGGTTCAAACTCCTTTAAGTATTTGTACTCTCATGCAAATACATCAAAAACTTCTTGGCACAAGCTAACAAATGTAACTCTTTCTTCTACTATATTGACCTTTCTCAACTTTAGCAATTTATCCTTGAAGATCTTTATCTTCTTATAATTTTCTTTCTTAGCTGAGATGCATGTTTTCTCTTTTTTTACTTGTTCATCTTCAATGAAGATTCTTTCCAATGTCACAATCCCCTTAGGCAGCTTGTTGGATCTCAATTGTATTATCTGATCATCATACTCATGCTAGAACTTATTTTGATTTTTATGGTGTAGAATTCTACCTCCTACATCAAAAAACATATAATTTAATAATCATTATCAAACACTTGACAACTCACCTCATTATTAGGTACAGCTAGCCTACATATCACCTTGACCTTACCTTGGCTCTATTTGCCTTTGATTCCATCTACAACCTCATACTGAGCTCCAATAGTTGTAATCCTATCTATTTGTTGATTTGCCTATCTTAGTATAGATTGTATATTAAATATCAAGAAGTCTTATATGAGATCCCATACATGATGCTTTTAGGCTTTCAAATTATGGTTTTTGACTTTATTTATGCCTCTCACTTATTGAAAAATGAGCTCACTATCACCTTTGACTTGAAGAAGCTTGATGCCTCTTCTTCTAGCCTATTGTAAACCTTGTAAAAGAGCTTCATATTTAGCTATGTTTGAAGTACAATTAAAATGGAATCTTGTAGATGTATTGTACTTCTATCTTGAGGGTGAAACTAACATGACCCCAGCTTTACTACCAATTTTTTACCTTGAGCCATCAAATAATAAGGTCCATAGACCATCTTTTTCTTATGTGGTGTTAGTTAAATAAGGTATAATAACACCCTCCTCATGCATACAATACACCCCTAATTGTGTTTCTTTAAGATTGCTAAAGGGGTCAAATCCATGGTTTCCAGCTACCCATTCATCCAACTATATGTCTAATATGCCCTTAAGATGATCATAAGGCTCTTTTTCACTAACATTTTCATCCTCCTCAAATATGGTGTACTTGACATTTGTAAGGTTAGGTATATAAGGCTCTAGATGGAACCTAGACATAGGTTTAGACCTAATAGTGACCTTAGTCCCATATCTGGTCCTAAAAACCATGTGTAACTATTCAAATACAAATATCCCTGATCTTTGTAGTAAAGTCCATAGATAGGAATAGGGCAATATATGGGGGTAGGTCCACAACCATTACATCTTGAGTGATGACATAATTTGGGCAAGCTTCCAATGTGATCTTAAGATCTTTCATAATGCCTATTATTTTAGTGGGGGAACCATCCAACTAGAGAACATCTTTTTCATTAGGCATATATTTGAGCCCAATATTATCTACTATGGATTTAGTCATAACTAAGGTTAAAGCACCTAAATATATCATGTAATTATGTAGTATATAGTTGCCTATGATGACTGATAAATAGAAGGCGGGGTTTGACAAACTTGGGGGGATGAACAACATTATAGACTTGACTTTGATTAGGAACTTGATTAGGAACTTAACTAGGACTAGGTTGACTATTATTTGTAAAAATAATGTTCACTTTTTCAGCTATCTCATTCATATGAGAAGGATTGGAGAGTTATTACTGAAGAATCTCTCTCTCTCCTAGAATAGATAAAGTATCATACATAGACATAGTGACATAAGCCTTTTTAATATGATCCACAATATTGAACAAAAAATTAGTACCTTTGGCCTACACCTTAGAAGTGCAAGCATTACTTGGCACTTGAGTGACATGAGGAATAAAAGGACACTTCTACTACTATCTCTAATGTTGGGGTGCTTATTGAGTTATAAGATATTTTATAGTTGTATTTGAAATGGTAGGATACTGACTAGTTTATAGAGATGTTGAAGAAGCCTTAGACTACTCCAAATTATCATCTAACATTCTTCTCTTAGCCCTTATATTGGCTGTAACTATTCCATATAGCCTTTATGTAGTTTGTCCCATGTTTGCTACTATATATTCTCCTTATTGAAAGTTTATGCACATGGTGTCAATTGGTACATTACCCATGCTTCCTTTTTTTTTAATTTAAACCTCTAATGATGTCATGGTAGTCACATTACCTTGGTTCATTAGAGGGCCTTGTGTTGGAGGAGACATGATGTCATGGCCTAGAAATGAAGGATCATGCTACCAACTAGGGTCCTGATACATCTCTCCATTTATAACCATTACCATCTCATTAAACTATTACCCTGACTACCATTGACCCTCTTGTGCAAGATTGTTTTGTGCAGGGACCAAGGCTCTCAAGCTACTTGCAGTTGTAGGGTTATAGCTATTATAATATCTACCTTGAGTAATTTGTCCTTAGTCTTGTTGGTTTGATGGATAAGGGGGTCTATTGTAGGATTGAAAAGGGTATTGGGTTTGGAAGGGAACTTGATATGAGTAAGGCCTATATGAATTCTATTCATGTCTCTCTAGAGGCACTAACTTGTTTTTTTATGCCTTCAACAAGCTCTTAATCCTTCCAAACTTATCTACTTGGCCATCATTAGGTTGGGCTTGGTTGTTTGGGGTGGGTTGTGAAGCAATGGTAGGTGCAGTTGGCTAAAGTTCAAGAAAAAGTGGCATGAGAGGTCTTGGCATGAGTTTCCTTGCTTATATCAAATAATTTTCTATTCTTATGGCTATTTCATAAGCCCTAGGTAGAGTTGTCTCACCCATAGGTTATATCATGACTATAATGTCTAAATTCAAAGCTCTCAAATAATAAAAGAGATCATAATTGGGTGTGGGCTTGATGATGATAGGGATCCTATCCCAAGTCTTCTAGGATTTATAATTAAAATCAACCCTAGATTCTTAGGGTACCCTTTTGATTGAGGTAAGTTGTTCCACAAGTGATATGTGGTCACTTATATCCTCAAAATGCTTACATAGGCACTCACCAAAGTCATCCTCAGTATTGATTGAGGTAAGAGTTAAACCTCTATACCATTATATGGCTTTGCCTTTTAAGGATGTGGCTAGCAGTCTCATGGCTACATTTTCTTGTGTAATGTAATGGATTAGACAAAGGTTTGCAATTTCAGCAATATGCTCTACAAGAGTGGCAAAGTTTTCTCATGTAAATTATAGTAGACTCTTCAAAGAGGTAGCAAGGATGTCATCATGTTGTTAAAGGTTAAGAGGGTTCCCCCTATTAAAAGGTGCAAAAGCTTCATTTCTTGATAGCATTGTGAATGGAATGGGAAACAAAATTCACCTAAAATAGAACCTTTTGAATGGAGGTGTAGATTGTGCTCTGTGAGGCAAGTGGCTTATAATACACCTTTTGATAAGGGATTAGGATGATTTTAATCTCCTTCTTGAGGGTGCCAGAATCTCACTAAAATAGAAGTCAATACCCCTTGTAAATTATCTTATTCCTCTTGGCATGTAGGTAAGGGATTGGATTTTATAGACTAGGGATGATTGAAGCTACCAGGTGTTCTTGCTAAGTATCGACTACACTTTTTATCCAAATGTAACACCAATTATTTAACTTCTTCCTTCAACTAGTCCTATCAGGTGTGACAAAAGTATTAAGGACATAGATTTCACCCTATCTAAAAGCATAAGTGCTTAGGTTCTACTCCCAAATCTAGTCTAACATGAGAATAACCCTACATTGTGGGTTACCTAAACATGGGTTAGACCTCTAGGGTTTTTAATGAGGCTATCTCCTTAGATATAAAAATATAGTCCCTTTTACTAAACCTACACTATTGGGATGAAAAGGGAGAAGAATACATGAATGAAAACCTATACTAAATATGGTGATGCACTAAATGTTTAAAGATCCACTTTCATCATAGACACTTATATGACTACTAATGAATGTAATCAAGACAAGGACTGGTCAGATTCTATGACAAGGTTACAAGCATGACTATTTTGCATGGAGGTTGAAAATATACCCACAAATTGAAGGATAGAAAAAGATAGTCTATATAAGACACTATGGACTTATGACACTTCAAGAGGAATGTCACTAGCTAACACTTTATACAACTTCAAAAAAAACCAATATAATTGAAGCAAGGTACATAAAGAATATATACATGAAGGATTGAAACATACACTCTACACATTAAACTTAAATAAATCACACTTAGCATTCAACTAGAATCTAAAAACTATCTTATATTTCTTCAAGAAAGTGTTACAAATTGATTTTGGTAGAGCTTCTCTATCTTTAGTTGAGGGATGCAAATCAAGAGCTCAAATCTAGTATTTATAGGGAAAAAAATGGGATAGATAAAAATGGCACTGAAAGGATCATTAATGAGCCCAATCCTACCTACAATAACCATCATTAGAATCTTCCTTGAGCTTGCTCTTGTATTAATGTCATTGTTCCCTTTTATGGCATGATGGAGGATGTGAAAATAAAGACAAGTCATAGAAGACAATCTGAGCTAGCATGGATCTTCTCAAACACTTCCATATCAAATTCGTTCCTTGTAAGACAAGGTTTTTATATTTAGGGCCATGTTTATGTCTAATTTTAATGGCTGAGAGTATGGATCAAGATGATCCTACATTAATTACATATATCTGCCTCTACAATGAAATGTGCACCTAGGCTTAATATAGATTCAAAACCAATTTAAAATATTGGTTTTCCTATAATTGATACATCCACTTGGACATATCAATATCATATGATCAGTTAGTAGCCCACCATGATCTATATCAGGTCTAAAAGGACTATTTTATCCCTGTATAATCTTAATGGCATCATTTGATCCCAAAATATCTACTCTTGGTCTAACTTATATTGTGCTCAAGCTTGGTTCCATTCATACTTTCCTTGCCTGGGACAAAAATGGTTTTGTTGAATTACATTAAAAATCTTGGGCTCATCCTCTTTACTCATTAGATGTTAAAAATTGACTTAGCTCATTGACCTATTGACTCTCTCTCACACTATCCAATATTAATGGCAGAAGAGAATTCAATCCCTAAATCTTTGTTTGACTTTTCAACTCTATCTGAGTTAGATTCACTTAGCATCCCCATATTAATCCTCAATATCCTGTTGTTAGTTTATCCACTTCCATGTTTTCACCATATAGTACCTCTAAGCTCTTTGAATTCTCTAACCTTGCTTTCACTTTTGATCTACCTTTGTTTTCTCAAACATGCTCCATAAGATCTATTTATACCCACTAATATGCCTTTAGCCACTAGCCATTGGATTTGATCTGGGCACCTGAGATTTGGACACTTATCAAGCCTACATTCAATTGGGGACTCCTTTGACTTGATTATGTGCCATTAGATATAAATACACATTTGAATGTGAGCCATTGATCTGCCTAGGCCAATTAAAATGTCAACTACCACTAGCCATTGGATCTCATATATGACTTAGCACCAATCATTGATCTTACTATTTGTAATCCAATAGATATTTCTCAAGGTTTAACTTTGATGTTCATGCACCTATCTTTGATGTCTATGTAAATGTATTTGACATTTGCATGACTATCACTTAGATATTTAAACTTTAACAGTTATTGATCATGGATTTAATTTGAAGTTTGCATGACCATCAAATGATGCCCATGTGACTGTCACTGATGTCTATGAGCCAATCATAATTTGAACTCAAGCGACTAGTTACTGAGCTTGATTTTGACACTTGTATGAACATCAAATTGTTAGATCAAACTTTTTGAGACAAACTATCTTTTATATTTTGTGTTTCATCATTTCACTATGGACCATTTTCTTTGAGCTTTTATTCAAGACATTTATTCAAAACAACTTTTTTGAAATAATTGACCTTTAGAACTTATGCTTGTGGACAAAATGTCTGAGAGACTAAACCTACAGGGTTTTTGCTACAGACAAAATCTCTGATATATTTTGATATTTACGTAAATTATTATGAGATAATTTTCTTAAAATAATTTGTTTTAGCTTTTCTCATGGACAAAATGTCCCAAGGAAATTAGGTCCTCAGGGAATTTGTTTTGGACAAAATGTCCAAAATAATTCCCAACACTTAGTCAAAAAGCCCAAAACATTTCTCCTTAAGGAAATATTATTACTTAGCCAAATAGAATTTCTAAAAGAATTGAACTTAAATAAAATCTTAAAAGAATTAACACTTATATTTTTAGCTTGCAGGGTTTTCTAAATTGGTGCAACTTGCCCTATTGCTAGATCCTTGAAGGCTCGAATCAACTTATGAAAACCTGAAGCTTATACAAACTTGTTTCATGACTTAGAACTACTCTAATTAGCATGAGAAACTATTAATACCCTTTACCTCCCTCTATAGACCTGTCCCTCAGGAATTGATAAAATACACTTCAAGCAAGCTTAAAGTGTTTCAAAAGCTTTACATAGTGCATGATTTCTTTAGACCATTCATTCCATCCAAAACTTGGTCCACCTACTCAAACCATTTCCAAGCAAGATCTCTATTTGGGCCAAAATTTGCTAAAACTACCCTAAACCCTGATTCATGATGGTTACCTAGATTTGAGGTCATTTAGGTAGAACCAATGTTAGTTATTCTTGATCACTATCGATCTCTATGTAAATTTGAGTTAGCACAAAAAAATAAAAAAATGAAAAAAATAAAGCTAAAACTCTAATTTTAAAGATATTCAAGCATTTATTTGACAAGTTTAGAGTTTCATAATGGTCTCCTTGATATGTGGGATGTGCTTAGGTCCCACTGGGCATTCCATTTTTGATAATAGGAATTTGACAAAAGAGAGGAGGTTATATCAAGTGTCAGTTTCACAAAACAATTAAATCAACACACTAACATGCTAACATCTCTAATCCTAGATCTCAGGGGGAGCATAATGGATAATATAATTGAAAACCCAACCAAAATTTAAATAATAATAATCCTTACATTCTTTGATATATCCAAATGATTTATTCATGGCTTTTCGATTTGTGCTCAAAGAGTCCTTGGCAATGGACTTTTCTTTAATCTTTCTCTCCTTTGCACCATTATTGGCTTGATATGGCTTATAATTATGGCTTGATGGCTTGGATCAATATTTTGGCATAATAACATTATTTTTATGAGTCTTATGAAAAACCCTACATTATAACTCTATAATATCCAAGCTCTTCAAATGAATAGGCAAATGTTTATATTTATAGGCTTAGGAACTAACCCCAACTCGAGGTGAGTTAAAGTGTAGTTTAAACACGAAATGGGTTCAAACCTAACGTAAGTGATTCAATTAACTTGAGTAGAGTTAAAATGTGTTAAGAACTAATGATTTGTAATGAATACGAATGGGTGAGATATTTTCAAAAAGCTTGACAACTCACAAAAGGTAATCATGAAAATCTAGGATATTTCATATTTTTTGAATTTTAATTTTGTAGAATTTCATTAATTGCACATGGGTAATTCAAATAGGCATTTAATTTGGTTTATCTTGTTAATTAATTATACTTAGGATTTTTAGCATTTTCAAGATTTGTTTTTATGTACATGTGCCCCACTTAATAAGTTCATGGGTCAAATTGCAAGTTATGATGTCACAAGATGATTAGAGATGAATCTGTGATAGGTTATGATTGAATAAAATAGGATAACCCAATTAGGGATGTATCAAAATGATTCTAAGCTTTGACGAATGATGTGCAAGTAAATTTGGGATGTTTAGTGATTCTTAGGCTTAATTTACAATAGTTGGTAGGAATTAGTCTAAAGTTTAGTCAAAGGCCATTAGTGGCCAGCTTTAGGTGTCTATAGTGTGAAGTGATTTCAAGGACCTAAATGAGATATTAGAGTAGAGTATGTAGGGTCTAATACAAAATTCACCTATAGGCATGCCTTTCTTGAGCGAGCACACATGACACTGTCTGTAGACTAGGAGTAAGTTTGGAGAGATGTTAGGAGTTGGTAGAAGAGTAGAGTGTTGAATATGTTTGATAACACCTTGAAAATGATGATAAACATGTTACATGATTCTCATCACAAGAAAATAGAGCATGAAAGGTTTCAACATATAACCTAAATCTATATACACAAACTCTATGCACATTGACTATCTGAAAGTCTACCTTGAGGTTTGTTGAAGTGTTAAAGGTGGTAAAAGTGTGATTAAACTATAAAAATTGGTAAAAAATTCAATCATGACCTATTTTACCTGATCATACCTTCATATTACCTGAGCAGACAAGGGATATACCCTCTATTCTATCTCAAATTGAGGGTACTCCTAGCTAGTCAAGTTTGTAGGCTTAGTAAGTGGGCGATAAGGGAAGCTGTTAAGGAAGCTTAGATCATTGAAAGAAGAATGAGGAGAAATTTCTTGATCATGAATAAGCACATAAGAGGTCTCTCAGTTATAAGGAAGCATGCAGACAAGGTTTTAGGCCCTAAAAGTAGACTAGGCTTATTAGGCCTAAATTAGGCTTAAAGCCTAATAGGGTCTCAATACCACTTTTAGGGCCAAGTGAACACTCTAATGCATTTGATAACCTTCATGAGATGTTATTAGAGTGTTTAGAACCATTTCATTATATAAGAGGTCATAAATAAGTCATTTATTAGCTTAGAAACATGATAGGGCACATAGAACATAGGGAAGAGCTTCGAGAAGGCATATTTGGAAGCTCACACCAGTATGGACATTTAGCATGCAGAATTAAGGAGTTAGGAGATATTAAAGAGGGTCTTAAACAAGACCCTAGTGAAATGTTTATAAGGATTGAACATCAGATTTTTATGAATAAATGTTGAGGCTCAAAACCACTTCAAACCCTCCAAAACCCTTGTTAATAACCCAATGGGAAAGATAAAGAAGAAAAGTCATCTAAGAAGGATAGTATGACCTAGAAATTATGTTAGACTTGCAGATAACTTCCTCAGGCTTATCCCCATAAGATTGATTATAACCTACTTATATGGATAGGGTACATAATTGATTTTCTTGATAGATTTTGATGTTTTTTAGGTGTAAAAGAGTATTGAAAGATGGGGATCACTTTGGGAGGTCAAGTGGTACCTAATCTAACTCCCCATATCCATTTCTTGCTTTAGTCAATCACAAAGGTACCTCTATGAGAACCTTCACTTTAGGTAGTCCAACTGGCATAGTGAATAGAAGGTGATCACCAAGTGAGTGTTAGGAATAGCTTTTACATTTGTGTAAACTTATGGTGTTTATCGACTGGTAAATAGTTAGTTTCAGTATTTACTGAAAGGTAAATAGTAATTAGTAAATATAGTTTGGTAGTTTGTATATCAGAATATTGTTATATTAACAATATTATGATAATAGATATATAGTTAGGATATATTTTTTACATTGTTATAATAATATATTGTATTGCATAATCATAGGATTCATGAGTGAGAAAATGGTGGAGATATTATAGGAAACATTATTCCTATATATATGTAACATGTCTTAGATGTATTAGTAATGAGAATTAGAGAAATCAGTGAGTATGATATAATATATTGTGTATTGAAATAATTTGTCTGAGAATTGTGTTCCACTCTTTGCATGATTGAATGAGTTAAACCATTGATAATCTTATTAGATTATTAACAGTGAGAAGGTGATAACTTCAATTAGGAGGCCTCTTAAGGTCTACTTAATGGATTTAGGGACATGAAGACTCTTTATAGGTGTCATAACATCCCCTATATGGATCAGATTAGAAAATTGAAGACCATCTTGGTGCCAAGTGTGAAGGATGATAGTGACTAAAACCAATGAGAACACTTGTCTAAAAGAATATTAGTGATTAGGGACACATCTAATGCATGTTGGAGCTATTTATTAACCCCCCCAATCATATTTCACATGTGACAATTGTTCCTATTCTATTGTGGAGTGTTCAAGAGAAGCCAATGATGAAGATAGTTTCAAAAAATCTAGTTGAAGGGTCCTATGCCAAATTTAATAAATTTTAATGGCTGGAGGGAAATTTATACAAAGATGTCATCCATGGTCTATTTCATACTTCATTTCTATGTAGATGTACCTCTCTCTCTCATCTTGACACTTGTTCTTGTGACTTTTGAGCTTCATTCTTCTCTCTCCTCTCTCACATTCTATAAGTACTATCGATTTTGGCTCTTGTATTATAATTCCACACCATGTATGGTGAATCCCTACTAGTTTGATGTTGTACTTTGCCTTTGAATAACACATGAAATCTTGGTTTTAGTTCACAAACATTTTGTCTAAGTGTGTGAAGTGATGTATGGCGAGGTCTAGTGATAAGTTTTTGTCCTTGCTTCTCCTTGTCCTTTAATTTTTAGTGAAAGAAGTTCTCATTATAATAGGTCATATGGAGTGTATCTAGTGTGTTTTATTACCTTAAAGTGTACAAGTGCCCTTATAGTAGGAAATATGACCTCTATTCCACTTACCTTAAGTTTTCTCATGCATATGACTCCATAATCAAATACTAATGTTAGAGTATTCTAAGACTTTGAGTTAGTGTTGTAGGTCATATCTCTTTGTACAAGAAGTATGATGATCTTGTGGAAATCCTTATGGTGTATCACCCCATAGAATAGTTTACTTTCATGCATAATTCTATGTCTTTTCTCATAAGTAATCATTTAGTGTAGGTGATAAGCACTTAAAGGCAAATCTAGGGAGCTAGCCCTTAAACATAGAAGTCTACCTCTACTATAGGTAATCCACAGTCCTAGAGGTATTCAAATTTTTCCCAAATATTAAAGTAGGCTTGAATAACCTCATCTAGGGTGTGATATTTGGTGATAATAATAGCCTCCATCTTCATGGATATGTAGTTTAGGCTTGACAATTCAAAGGGACAATGTCTTTCATTATATGCTTATCTTTAGTTATGATGTCCTCTTTGAGTGTAAAGTAGTCTAAATTTTCCATTGCTTCCCACAATGTTGAGTAATTTATATAATGTTCATAAAATGTAGTAGCATCAAACATAGTGTCCAAGTACTCTATAAAATCCTTGATTGAGAACCTAGATGGTTTTGGGGATCCTTTATAGGATCTAAATGATGATGCCATGTTCATTTGTCAAGTACTAGTATGCTCCAAGTTTTTGATACTGGCAAATATCACTAAACTAAATTTTGAAGATTATCAAATCAATACGATGGGAATTATGGATTTTGGGATTGCTTGAGGCTAAAGTGTACTCAAGCTTGAAGATGAAATAATGTGAACTTGGCTAGGGGATCAATGTAAATAGATTTATATATTGATTTCCAGTTTGTGCACCATTAATCATTAACATCTATGAGCTCATCACCTTAATTAAATTTAAATTCAACCACTTTGTCCTAGTGTGCATGCCACATAAGATATCATCTCATTCAGAGTGACATCATGTTTACCTTTATTCTTTGTCATGTGTCATTATGTAGTCCAGTCAAAAGTAGTCAAACTTTACCTTCGGGCCACACAACTTTAAAAAAATGTTATTTGAAAAGATATGTTCTAAAATACTTTATCAAAAAGTTTGTAAAACAAATTTGTTGATGACTAAGGTTACTGAATAAATCCTTCTGATGAAAAGTCTTCAAAATAAATTTTTTGAAATAAAGTTTCTGAAACGAAAATTGTTAAAACTAAGTTACTAATGACTAAATACTCTCTAGGAAGGTTAGTTCAAGTAAAAAAAAGTAGTCACATAGAAAGTCCCAAAAGAGAAAGTTATCAAAGACTAAGTCTCCAAAATGAAGTTTCCAAAGTGAAATATTCTAAATGAAAGTTGCCAACACAAAGCCTCTGGTGACAAAGTTTATGAAATGGATCTTTCTAAAACAAACCTTTCGATGAAATCCCTTTGAAATGAAAGTTTTGAAAGAAAATCCTTCTAAAACAAAGTCACTGATGATTAAGTACCCAATGAAAAGGCTTTGAAGAGAAAGAATTCACAAAGAAAATATTTCATTTAGAAACTTTTGGAAACTAAATTACTGAAGGAAGGTTTATAAATACCATAAATTTTTGGTAGAAACTTTATGATGAAATCTTTACGAAGGGAAACATTCTGAAGAGAAATTTTTCAAAGACCAAATTTCTAAATGAAAGATTTTGAAGTGAATGTTGATGATGACTAAGTAATCTAAAAATAAACAATCTAAATTCCTATTATGTAATCCATCCTTTTTGCCTTTCTCATTAATAGGTTAGTCTAAACAAGTGCTTCCAAATGAAAAAAGTATACCATAATATGATTTAACGTTAAAAGCACCACATTTATACAGATAATACACGTATCATAAGCCTTAAAATATATAAATATCTAGATAAGATGTTCATTATTTCAAAAAATAAATGGGATCCCCACTTTTCAGATTAAAAATATAGGGTGAGGTGTGTTGAATACAACAAATGGTGACTCACAGGGGTGAATACTCTAGAGTTACTAAGAACCCAAAATCCAAGATTTTGCAATCCCAATATAAACTATAAATTTATCTTGAAATAAATGATTAAACCAAAAATGGAAAGAGACTTTTAATAATCCTATGAAACATACTAACTTTACTTACACCTTGGTTCTGTATGTGGAAAGTGTTGTTCTTTACCTCTTATCTCAAGTTTTTAGGCAAATACATAAGGGTGAGCCATAGGTTTCACTTTGATTGGGAATCAGGTGTATCATTATGGAGTTTGAGCATTAGTCTACTGCCATCAAATCATCCATATCCCCGATAGAGATATCTTTGATCACATATTCTTCCTTCATATTTTTCATGATGCGTGATACATTGATCTTATTTCATGATGTCAGCTTTGAATCCTTTTTTATTTTCTTTTGGATTTTTGGATTATGCTCTTTTGTTTTTATTATTTTCTTTGTTTTCTTTCAAAAATATGGAAAATGTGACCACAATGAGTTGGTCTTAGTTAAAATTTCAATTTAATCAAAATGTCCCTATCAACTCTTACCTATATCCATGATTATTACCTTCAACAAGTATTAATATTTTATGTACATTTGACCCAAGGGAATAAGGAAAATTTTCTAAATTTGCATAGAACTGTGAGAGTAACTTTCACATACCTAATGAAATCATTAGTTTTAGGGCAAATTTATGGCTAACTCTCTCATTGTTTACCCGAATTAAAATTTTTGAATTATAGTATGTACCTACCCTTTGATTTAGGTCGGATTCAAAACACCTAAATTATGTATGATTATAACGAGATTGACCATAACTCAACTATCATGAAATCAAAAGAGAACTATTATAGAAAGTAGGAAAACTAATGAAAGCAAAAAAAGCCTACTCTAGAAAACCCAAACTAATCTAATAAAATCAAATAATAGAAATTAGGAAACTAACTAATAAAGCAAATCTAATCTACTCTTACCTCTACTAGAATGTCTATATTACTCAAAGACCTCTCCAAATGGGGCATCCATGAAGTAATTATTTAAAACATGTCCATTGCATAGATATGTTAGATCATTATCTTGAAGATCTTTCAAACAGAATGCATTATTACCCACTATTTATAAAATTTGATATGATCCTATCCACATTGGGGAAAACTTGTCATGCATTCCTCTTTTCTCATGGGCTTTGTCCCATAGTAGCACCAAATTAGAGATCTTGAATGCTTTAAATTTTGCTCTCTTATCAAACTATCTCTTGACCACATCCTGATGTCTACTAAAGCTTTGTAATGTTTTATTCCTATAATCTTCTATTTCAATAATATCCAACAATCTAGACTCTATTTTGTCATTGGGATCCATGTATTCTTGAATAAATTGATATGTCAATAATTTTAGCATAATTAGGAACATTGGTTGTTTATCATATACCAGTAGATCTGGTGAATCTTTGAGGGCCTATTTGTACCTAGTCTAATCTAATTAGAGTGTATATTTTAGTAAGAGTTGAAACTCCCTTGGTTTATCTGTAGTTGACTTCTTGATCACATCTATAAGGTTTTTATTGGTTGACTCAGCCAATTTATTCCCTTATAGGTAGTGATTAGAGGATGATCTAATTATAATCTGATTATTATGGGCCCATTGGATGAATTTATTTGATTGAAATGATGGACCATTGTCACAAATTAAAGATATGAGTGCCAAACCTAGTTGTGATATGTTCTTTAAGAAAATTTACCATGTCTTAGGCTCTAGAGTTATTGATGACTACTACCTCAATCCATCTAGTGCAATAATCTATAGCAGTGATCACAAAGTTGTGTCCTGTTGAGGAATTTGGTTTATAACATCAATGAATTTTAAGCCCCATTAGGTGAATGGCCTACCTTCAATTATAGGTTGTAATGGCATTATTGTGTGTACCTCTCTTTATGAGAAAATTTGGCATTCATGGCATGTACTTACATGGAAATGAGCATCTTTGAAGATTGTCATCTAGTAAAACCCATTATGAGTATTTTATGGGCTGTAGTGTTACCAAATGGATGGTCGTTACCTATATTTTGATGAAGACTTTATAATATTTATTGGGCTTATTCATGTGACACTCATCTTATATAAATGCCTTTTTAATTCTTTCTATAGAGGAATCCTTTTTTATCATATAATGAGTAGCCTTGAGCCTTAAAACTCTCTTTTGATCTCTTTCATGTTCTTAGGGGCATGTTCTAACAAGTAAGAACTAAATAATACATGAATGTCAATCATTTTGGGAGACCTATGTCTAGTATATTTATTTAATAGAAATGTGTGGGTTTGGTTTATCCATCAATTAAACTATGCCTTGTCCTCTAACGATTTAGGTAGGTTTTGTAAACATCCAATTCCTAACACCATTTGTGTTGAAATTGTCAATCTTACTCGAGTTACACTCAGATGCATATTTTAGGTCAAAATCTATAAAACATGCTAGATGGTTGATCTTGTCATTTATAAGTGTTGATTTAGGCTAATGTATCCCTAAATAGGGAAATGCATTTTACGTGATACCTAACTTTGATCAATTCATTTCAAGTTAAAATGATGATTTCACCTTTTTATGCTCTAGATCACTCTTTTATTATAATTCATTGGTACATGTCACATACCTTTATTATTTTGTGTTGTCATCATCCTAAATGGGAATACAATTCCAATGCATCTAACATCACCTTCTAATTCTGCCTGAGTCAAATTATGAAATAGTAATATGACTTTCTAACCATTTTGATTAATTGAGGGCCAATTTCCAAAACATTACACAAATGTTGATTAACCTTGTTTAAGGATAATTGATCTAAATCAAGAGCTTAAGTGGATTTTCCATGAGAGTTGTTGAATATTTATTTTTGTAAATTGATTTCTATTAACTGCATTCCCTAATGACATCATTTTTTGGGAAGACATCCCGAGGCCGTAAATGCCACAAACATTAGGATTCATGCCTCCCATGCCTCACTAAATCCCTCCATGCCTCTTAAATGCCCTTTTATCCTAAATATTTATGAGGTATATACATGGATTTAATTATATAATTGAATTAATCTTTAGCCACACATATCAATCTTGAGATGGATGATACCGGTTGATTCTGATCAATCTCAAAAATATATAAATAGAGACGCCATAAACATCATTTTTAAGCTTGATTTGTGAAAAGTTATAATGCTAAATTATCTCCACAATCCGTTGAATTTTACCATTGATCCTATTTTTCAATCTTCATTGATAGGCTAGTTTAGTGATTCCAAATCATAAGCCTATTTTTACAAGGAGTTCTTGAGACATTGGAGGAGTTGGCCACCATTGTTGTTAAATACAAGAGCTCTTGATCAAATGAGAACATGTTTTTGAGCCACTCTTAGAGGATGGATTCACTTGGGAAGGTATAGTTTTCTTTCTTTCATTTGTCTTTCGTTATCATTAACAATTCCTACATGAATAGATAGGCTTAATTAGGTTTACTCTTATGCATTTTTCCTTTGATTTATTGGACTAATGTTTGACTAATCATGTTATGTAATCCTCTCTAAATTTTAGCATGCCTAGTGGGACCGCACCCCATAAATTTCATCACAAAGTTATTTCAATTGAACTACTAACCTTTATCATGCAGAGTCTTAAAGTGGGAGGCCCAAAAGAGTGAAAAAATTAATTAAAACACATTGTTTAGGAAGTCACAAAATTATCTAGACATAGTCATGGTATTATCTCTATAAGTGGCAGTATGATCTAGGAAATAATTCAGGTGACAATTCAGGTGACAGTTTGACCCCAATTGATGATGGAACTTCTAGGATCCATAACTTTTACACTGTAGCTCTAATTGACTCATTATTTGAACCATTAGAAAGCTAAGAATGAGGAGAACACATAGTTTATTCCAAGTATGCTTTGGGTTCTAACCCATGGCATCAATTGATATATTTGTTCCATTCTCCACCTTGGAATACACACCTCATGGAAGATCTGAGGTAGCAAAAGCAAAAAAATTTATTAAACAAATGCAACACATCTAGTAGTAAGTTCATGACATCTTGGAGAAGATGAATTATAAGTATAAGAAATGCCATGACAAACATAGGATTGCACACCATTTTACTATGGGTGACAAGGTTTGGTTTTAGCTTCAAAAGGAATGACTTTTAGGCCCACATATAAAAATTAAGCCTCTATGACATGGTCCCTACACCATCACCAAAAAAGTTAGAGAAAATGCTTTTGATTTGAACCTACTAGCCTACATTGGTCTGCATCCAATATTCAACATGGAGCTCCTCAAACCATATCATCCACCTCTGTTGGACACTTCAGTCATAGAAGAAAAACTAAACATTGATGAGATTGATCCACAAAGTTTTGCTCCAGTGGAGGAGGATCAGATTGTGGACTCCTAGATGAAGACAACAAGAAGATGCTCTATTCCACTTTATCAGGTGGTCAAAAAGGGCCAACTTAGCCACGAAGATGAGTGGCTAACAGAAAATTAAATCAAGACACAAATGCACACTTGATGAGGAACATTGACATAATGAGGACCATTACTTATTAAGGAGGGAGGAATGATTTGGGCAATAATTTAGGTGACAATTCAGGTGATAGTTCCATCCTAATTGATGATAGAACTTCTGGGAGCCATTACTTCTACACCGTAGCTCCAATTGACTCGTCATTTGAACCATTAAAAGCTAAAAATGAGGAGAATGTGGTGAGATGGAATGGAGATATACTTAATGGATTTTGGCCCCTAAAAACCCAATGGAAGTGCCTCAAATTTCAATTTTAGTAGTGCAGTCTAAAAATAGTAAGTTTCAAAAAATATTAATTCCTTAAATTCTGTATTGTTTTAAATCATGGAAGTCAAACCACTTAATCTCCCTTGATATTTTTGACCTTCGACATCCTCCCCCTAATTTAAAATTGTGTATAAATTAATATGTAACCTAAAATGGAAAATCAAACATCTATTCCCAGAGATGAGCATATACTTGTATTGTGATCTTGAGTAATAAAACATCTCTTCTCAAAGAATTCATTGTTACTATGTTATTTATGTGTTCTTGAAATATTTATCAACCAAAACTTCTAAATTTTGGATCATAGTATTACATTTTAGTTACATTTTTGTACTAACATTAGTCTTGTCTATAGATTTTGATAATATCGCTATTCATAAGTAGCGATATTGTAATCCCACTACTAGCTAGTAGTGATATTGTAATACCATAACTAGATAGTCATGGGATTGTCAACCTGACTCATGTTATCTCCTAATAGATTAATGGGATTATCAAAAATCACTAGTGGTTATGACAATACCACAAATTTATTAGTAGTGGTATTACATTTTAAGTCATGGGATTGATTAACCAAGTCACAAGACTATCGAAAACCACTAGCAGTTGTTGATAATACTGTAACTTTTGTAGTCACTATAATGTTCTGTGAGTCATGAGATTGATTTGTGTAGTCATGGGATTGCACTGTGTGAACTCAAGACTTCATTTTTCAAATTTTATTAATCCAAACTTAAAATAGCTTCAAAACTAGGAGACATACTAACTTTTTCATTATAGGACCAAGCCAAAGATTTACTAAAGCATGCTTTTTACACCTCTCTAAATGTTTAAAGTAAACTAAAAATATTTTTTTTGGTGTGTATGAAAACTCTTTAGGGTGATTTATTAATCAAATTTTGTGATTTTCTTTCAAATTTATAACTTCAGACCAAGGGGTCAAAAGAACACTGCCTAATCTTTGATTTGGGGCTTAAAATTGAATTTGTTTGTCAAATTTTGTCTTCAATATTTGTTAATTAGAACTTTATTGGTAAAGAGAGGAATGGCATGTGTATGTTATTCCATTTGTCCCCTTTAGGGAACCCTTGGAATCAAAAATGTTATCCTTCTTGTAAACATGCCTATTCCAAGGCATAGAAAGAATGTCATTTAAAGCACTCCCTAAAAACTCGCAATAGTTTGGGTGATCTTGAAAATGACCCTAAAGTATTTCTATCAGTCATTTATTTTTTTATGAGAACTTGACTTATGAGGGGGACTTCACTACCATCCAAAAGTTATTTAGGGAAGCTTTGACCCAAGTTTCATCTCCTAACACTGATTTTAACCCACTCTTATTAGGATCAGAGGTTTGAGTGATTTAACTACCTTCTAGTGATGGAGTTACACATGAGATATATCTACACTTTGGACATCATACTACACTAAGAAAGTAATGGATGTAGTGGTTAAAAAAAGGGAAAGACCTTTTTGCAATAAACCAAGTGCTACAGACACCCAATTACATGCTTTTATTTTGCATCATGATGTGAAAGTCATTGTGTAATTGATTCCCATAGAATACATTTGAAAACTTTTATATCTTAGATAAATCCCCATTTACCATAGAATTATTATTGGTCCAAGGTACACCTCAAGGCCCATGTCACTGTATTGTCATTTGAGAGAAGGGGGGTGTATAAACCCTACTATATAATGTGTATTTACTTTTGGATGAACATTTAAAATCCTCAAAAATGACATATATAGACAAACTCCAATAATATCATGTAACCTTGTCAATTTAGACTTAATACATTTTTTTTTGTCATTAGCTTACTTGGTCTTGATTTGTGTCTAAAATTGCTTGTTAACTCAATGAACTTAACCAAAGCACATTGTCCTTAAAATTATTAAGCAAGGGAGGCATTACGTTATCCATTTGGAAATTTCATCTTTTCCTTGTTCAAAATTGTTATCAAAAACTTTGTGTCATGTCATTCACTTTGGCATAGTTATGTTGCCCAATTGAGTCTAGACCTTTTATCCAATTGTTTGAGTCCCTCATTTATGATTCACATTAATAATTAGACCTTTCTAAGTTTTAAGGGTTGGTACATTGAATTGGGTTTGTCATTGCACACTAAACTTGTTCTAACTTGGGTTTAATTTTTCAAGTGGATTGAGGCCATTCCTCTCACTTATGTTATTGGGAAGTAGATAGCCAAATTCAATCATTACCATATCATCTATTGATATGGCATCCCAGCCCATAGTATATCCAATAATGGTGGATCCTTTGTGAACCAAGATGTGAAATATCTTCATGCAAAATTCAAGATCAAGCACAATAAATCAACTCCATATAACCCACAAGGTAATGGACAAGCTGAGGCATCAAATAAAACCATTGTAGCCATCTTAAATAATATTGTCAATGATGCTAACCATAATTGGCACTTGCAACTCTTTCATGCCCTTTGGGCTTATAGAACCAATCATTGAGCCCCAACTAGAGCCACTCCATACTCCCTTTTTTGCCATTAAAGTTATTATTCTGGTCAAGATTGAGATACCATCATGATGAATATCACTAGAGCACATTGAAGATGATGAAGACTATAGAACCTTATGGCTGCAAGAACTAGAATTTCTTTATGGTAAGCATTTGGCTACCCTAGAAAACTTGTAGGCCTATCAAAATAGATTATGAAGAAGCTACAATAAGTGTATTCTCCCTTGAGATTTTGAGATTGGTTACTTGGTTTTAAAATATAACCAAAATAATACGAATGTTAAACATAAAAATAAAGGTAAGTTTCAACCTAATTAGTTAGGACCATAAGTTGTCATGGTAAACTATGGATCAGGGGCATATCAACTAGCTAAACCTAATGGTGAACAACTTCCATAGCTCATGAACATTGTATACCTTAATAGGTTCTATGCATGAACATCATTAAACCATTGTTTACAATACCTCTGACTTGGGGGCAACTTGTGTTGAAGTAATTTTATCTCACCCTTTTATCCTACCTTGAACACATTTTATACTACCTCGGTCCACTCTTCATGACTCTGAACAATGAAGGCTTTGGAATCATTGGCACTCTGAACACATTTCATCTTATCTTGGATCATTCTCCTTGAGAACCATATTCTTTGTTATGTCTTGGGCATGTTTTAAGCTTGAACACTTTTTATCCCTTGACCAATTATGATCCTAATTATGTTTCATGAACATTATGACCATCTTTAACACCAATTCTACAAAGTAGTTCAGCTAGGATAGCATTTTATAGCTATTTCTACATACAAGCGAACAAGAACATCTTCTTAGTTTAGGACTTTTTCCACACTATTATAGATACATGAACATAGATAATTATTCAAAGTTACTTCATGATGCACACTATTATATATTACATTTGCTTCTCTTTTTAGGTGTTTGTTGTCTTATCAGGATCCTTGCTCTCACTAATTTGAGAGCATGGGCCACGATAGTTAGCTTAGCTATTTTATTGGAATCTCTACTCTTAGACATGCATCTCCTTGACTAGATGGTCCCACCTTGTACATATTTTATCCCAAAAACATTGGAAATACTTTTAAAATACCAAAAACATCATAACATGCTTCACAAAAGAACAAAAACATTGTCTCATGCTTCTATAAATTTATGCATTCTCATCCCACCATGTTATGCTCTCATCATTTTACAATCAAAAAAACACTAGTTCATCTTATCCCATGCATTTACCATTTTTCAAGGACATTCTTTCTCATCTCATCAACTTTTTGTTTGTAAGACCCTTCTCATTTGTTTTTCATATCTTCCATTTCTTATATAACATTAATCATACTAGTCTGATCATCATTTTTATTCTATCTCACTTCCTGAGAGAACTACATTTGGCCCAAAGTTCATGTTAGAACATGCATCCATAAAACTATGTAGGTAGTGTCTACTTGTCTTGTGCATCTGGAGTTAGTTCAGTCAACCCCCTTCCTTTTCTTCTCTTCCTCCATTTCTTTTGTCATTTTTATTCTTTAATCAGGGAACAATTATTATGTCTTTGTTCTTTTTTATGTTGTGGTGGAAAGTAACACCTCTACCACATGTGCATGAACATTTATCTTTAAACTACACTAGTTTAGATTTTGTTTGTGTGTTTATTTAAGTTTTCTTGGTGTTTTTTTGTGATTTTACACCTCTCCTTTTATTTCTTCTTACTTTCTCTTTTTATTACTTCTTGTCTCACTTTGGTCTTGTGTTTCCTTGTATGTTTTTGCTTATCTCTTTTATGTTTCAGAACATCTTGATGATTCGCATGGATCTTGATTATTTATAGATTGATCCTATGTTATTAAGTTGTTCTTAGACCATTTTGTTTATTTGATTATTTCTAGTGTCTTGGTTTTCTCTTTGATTTTGCTTTTCTCTTTTGTGTTCAAGAATGTCTTGATGGTCCACATGGATCTTGATTATTTATATCTTGGTCTCATGTCGTTAAGATGTTCTTGCTTTTTATTTTTAAACATTTTTTATCCTACTTGATTTTTGATTATTCATATCTTGATTTTAAGTTAGGTTCATTTATGTTTCTTTTTATTTATCTTTGCTTTTTGCTTAAATGTAAATAGTTGTAACTCTAGTTTTGGTCATTGTTTTACCATTATCCTTAGTTATAGGTATTCACATTTGAACTGGCTTAGTGCAATTGGAATAGTATGTAATTCTAAGTTATTCATATTTATGATGCCTAATTTATTTTGATATATCAAGCACTTTGTGATCAGGTTTCAAAGTCTTAAACATCAACATAGCTCTGATGAATGATTCTCAAGAACACTTTGCATAATCTAGGCTCGTGATATTAAAATAGGCATCTCAACCCTTGACTCTATGCTTAGATGTGAATCTCTTCGCATATATTGTGAGTCTAATCAATTCTTGGTAAATTTTATTCATCCTTAATTCCATTATCTCCCAAACTTGGGTGAACTACATTGGCCTAAAGTTCATGTTAGAACATGAGTCTATAGAACTATGTAGGTAGTGTTCACTTGTCTTATACATCAAGAGTCATCTCAGCCATCTCTATTCTTATTTTCATCTCTCTCATCACTTTATGCATTTTCATATGTTGGGTTTATTTGGCTTTCTAAGCCATTACATCATCACATGTATGTTTGTACCCACTCCTTTCAACCTATTTATTGGATTATATTCTTGAGTTATTTTTCTTGCTAGTTGCCCATGTTGGGGCACAACATCTAAACCACATCAGAATCAAATCAGCTCTACAGGGGTAAAACATTCTTTATTATTTATTAATGAATCAAGATTTGCCCTGCTAGGGCAAAGCTATTTTATCATGATCACATTTGCTCTACTAGAGCACTTATTATAATATTCTCTATGGAGACCCAATTATAGTGGTTCTTCCCTTCCTGATGTAGAACATTCTCTCTTTTCCTCTAATTCTAAGATCTCCACACTACTACCCATGATGGTAATGTTTTAGTGTATAACTTGTCTTGGGATTAATCAATATCATAACCACGTAACTTATACTCTCAAATTTGGTATGTTTGAAGTGTGTCCCTTACATTTATAGATTGTATCTTTCCTATTCCCCCCATCTATTGGGGCCTATTATACCTATAATTATAGTTTGGTCATTGATGGTAATCACATGTCCAAGAATTATCTCATTTTGATGTGATCTACTCCATGGGTTAATCTCTCATTTCCCCTCTCTTTTTAAGAGTCAATTCTTCTCTGTCATCCTAGTATGTCCTCTCAAAGGGGCATATGAGTATGTTCTAATTTATTCTTGACAAATCTTTTCTTTGAAAAGACATTTATTCATCTTAATGTCTCACTACGCCTTCTCAAATAGGGGCAAAATATAGACTTAAATGCACTTTTTAGGTCAAAATCCATAAAATACACTAAATGTTTGAGCTTTTCATTTACAAGTATCAATTTAGGCTAATGTAGCCCTAATTAAGATAATGCATTTTATGTGATGCATAACTTTGATCGATTCATTTCAAGTTATAATGATGATTTTGCCTTTTTGTGCTCTGGATCACTCTTTTATTCTAATTCATTGGTACACGTCATGTACCTTTGTTATTTTGTGTTGGTAGCACCCTAAATGAGAATGAGGTTGCAACACATCTAACATCACCTTCCAGTTCTACCTAAGTCAAATTATGACCCAATAATATGACTTTCTAACTATTTTGATTAATTGAGGGCCAATTTCCAAATAATTACACAAATGTTGATTAAAATTGTTTAAAGCTAATTGATCCAAATCAAGATCTTGAGTGGATTTTCCATGAGATTTGTTGAATATTTATTTTTTGGAATTGATTTCTATTAACTACATCACCTAATGACATTTCTTGGGAAGACATCCCTAGGCCATAAATGCCACAACTATCAAGATTCATACCTCATATGCCTCATCAAAGCCCTCCATGCCTCTTGAATTCCCCTTTGTCCCAAATATTTATGAGGGATATTTATGGATTTAATTACATAATTGAATTAATCCTTAGCCACACATCTCAATATTGAGATGGATGGTTCAGGTTGATTCTGATCAATTTCAAAAATCTATTAATAAAGAGGCCATGAACATCATTTTTAAGCTTGATTTGTGAAAAGTTATAATGCTAAATTATCTCCATAATCCTTTACATTTGACCATTTATCTTATTTTTCAATCTTCATTGATAGGCTAGTATAATGATTCCAAATCATAAGCCGAGGTTTTACAAGGAGTTCTTGAGACATTAGAGGAGTTGGCCACCATTTTTATTGAAGATAAGAGCTCTTGATCAAGGGAGAACATGTTTTTGAGTTTCTCTTAGAGGATGGATTCACTTGGGAAGGTATAGTTTTCTTGATTTCTTTCATTGTCATTAGCAATTCTCGCATGAATAGATAGGCTTAATTTGGTTTACTCTTATGTATTTCTCCTCTGATTTATTGGACTAATGTTTTACTAATCATGTTATGTAATACTCTCTATAGGTTTGATTTCAATATCAAACTCCTAAAATTTCACCATCTATTTACCTCTAGGCCCCCCCCCCCAAATTCATTGTATCCAAGTATGAGCTTGACAGTAGGATCGGGTACTATGGTGATGGTTTTATTTCAGAGGATATAATGCCTAAAAAAATTTATTGCTTTGACAAGAGCAAAGATTTGATTTTCAATTAAGGAATACTTAAACTCTACATCTTTCAAGTTAGTAATCATAAATGCAATAGGATATTTGTTTTCTTACCTTTTCTATGTGAGTACAAAAGTAATAGTATGTTTTGAGGTAAATGAATACAAGAAAAAGTCTTTGGTGAAATTAGGGATTACCAGCATTGGGGCTTGTGAAATAAATTTATTTATGTCTTGGAAGGACTTCTTAGCTTTAATCATCCATTCCACTTTGGCATTCTATTTTAGTATTACATTTAGGGTTCTAACAATCTCTACAAATCTTGATATAAATTTCTTTACAAAATTTATTTTTCTAAAGAATGATTTGAGCTCCTTTTTACTGTTTGGAAATATTATTTTTGAAATCCACTGAATCTTGTTTGGGTCAATAGTTATCCCATCCTTATTAATGATGTGGCCTATCATATTAACTTTATTAACATTGAATATACTCTTATTTGGGTTAAGTGATACCCCAAACTTTTTGCACCTCTCAAAAATAGATTGAAGATGGTCGATATGATCAGCTCCATTTTTATAAAAAATAGTGAGATTATCCATGTATATAATTATGCACTTCCTTATCAGTACTTAGAATACATGATCCATTATTATTTTAAAAGTCTCTCCAACATTGATCCACCCAAATGGCATTCACTCATATGCATAAGCTCCCCACTTCATAGTAAATGTTGTTTTAATCTTATCCTTTGATTTGACCAGTACTTGATTATAACCTAAAAATACATCAAAGAAAGACATCATCTCAGAGCCACTCACATTTTGTATTACCTCATCTAAGGAGGGCAATGGATAACTTTCCTTCTCTGAAGCTTTATTCATATTTCTAAAGTTGACGTAAAGTCTGATCTCACAACTCTTTTTTTTTTACTAGAACTAAATTGGCCATCTAAGTTGAATGTCTAATAGGAAAGAAAATCCTGGTACTTATCATCTTTTTCACTTTATTTTGAATTAATGGTTCTAAGATAGGATTAACTAGCTTTTGCCTTTGCCTAAATGGTTTATGATCATGATTGAGTGGTATTGTATGGGTAATGACTCTTGGATTGAAAATACTTAAGTCATCATAAGTCCATGCAATTACATCTTTATACCTAATAACCAGTTCCTTGACTCTTTGCCTTTATTTCATGTGCATCTTAAGCCAATATTTATAAAGAGTGCATTCATTTTATCACCAACATTTTTTAAATTAAATTTAGATTCATTAACCTTGAGTTGCCTCTATGATTGGGCTTGAGTCTCTCTATCAAAGGTCTTTTCCAGAGTGACCATTCCTAATGGGAGGAAATTATCTTTCAACTAGATAATACCTTCTTCATCCAACCCTTCATGGCACCTATGGTTTCTTTCCTCATCATCAATTATTTGAGATTTGAATTGTCTTAAGTTTGTAAAAAATTAGACAATTTATTGGTCATAGTCAAATACTTGAAATTTTTCAATGTTGTTTGGTACTAAAGGGTATGGTACCAATTTAATAGATAACTTTTCAAATTTTTACTCCTATAAGGGTGTTAAATTCATTTTTAAAGTGGCTAGTGAATTAGTGACACCATTTTTTCTCTCAAAATAGATGTTATGTTGAAAGTTTCAAATGATTCAATTAAATCATAGGGTCTATGCTTGTATTTCTTAAAATATGATAATTTACATGGATATTTATTTTTGACCTGGTTAATGAGTTTAGAATCTCTGTATACCAATAATTTTTTGACATTGTTCTTTAGGGTAAATTGTAATCCTAGAATCAGGGCTTCAAATTCTAATATGTTGTTGGTGCAAGTGAATTAGAGCTTTATGTTGTTTATAGTTTCTCTCCTTATGGATTGATTAGCTCTATATCAACACTTCATCCTTGCTTTGATCCATTAAAATGGAGGGTTCATAATTAGGAAGGGCCCAAAATTTCTTCTAGTGCTTCATGTTTCAAAGAAAATGTGTATATTCTAAGACTAGGAGACTTATAACTTACCTCTTCATTGGTAGTATTGTAATCCATAATGTGATGATTTATTCTTGGCTCTCAATCAATCTTGATCTAGTTGGCTATGCCTCTCCAAGGAAACTAGATATGTGAAAAGTCTATGGAAAGATATCCATTTAGCATTTTGACCAATCTCTGCTCAATAATAACCCATATCCTTAAGGAATATCTACTACCAATATGTTGATAGTCATCTATAATCTAGGTTCTAAGGTAACCCAAATTCTCACATCATTCAGCTCTCCCAATATAGGCACTACTTTTAATCTAGTTATGACATAGTCCACTTGGATGGCTTTGGTGTTAAACCAAGCTTATAAAAAATGGAATTTGGCATCACCATTATTGAGGTTCCTAAATCTACTAGGTAATTATGCATATTATTTCCAAATGCCTAAATGGTCAGCAAGAAAGGGCAAACTTTAGACTTGCTCTTGTATATAACATTCATGTTGGTTGTCTTAGACATTTTTGTAATAGATTTATCTATGATGGAATTCGATAAGAGCTCCTTCTAATTTGTGATTTTTGCTAGTTCATGAAGAGTAATGTTGGCCTTAATTTTCTTCATATCCTTGATAATATTTTATCCTCCTTTATTCTATTCCTCTATGATGAGGCTAATCATTCTCTTTATGGGAGGAGGATTATTATCAACCTTAGGATTTAGAGGGATAACCATATTATTAGGAATAGAAGTAGTGAATGGCTTCTTGTTCCTAAAATTATAATTATTACTTTTGAATTATTGCAATTATTTTAC
Organism: Torreya grandis; assembly: GCA_037957365.1. Taxonomy (NCBI): domain Eukaryota; kingdom Viridiplantae; phylum Streptophyta; class Pinopsida; order Cupressales; family Taxaceae; genus Torreya; species Torreya grandis. Next base: position 816,342 of record JARHVA010006651.1, on the reverse strand, counting down.
TTTATCAGAATTGTCCTCTAGCATATTATCATCCTCATTAGGGAACGAGGACTCAAAAGTCTCAAAGACCATAGTTGAACTGGAAGTGCTAGATTCATGAGGTAGATATGGAGGATTCATCATTTAATCTTGTCTAATCATCTCCCTTTGGAAGATTTAAAAGGCCACACATAAATCTATACAGTCCAACTCTCCATGTTGAGATGTATTATAGACCCTACACCAGTTGGGCAAAGTTATTTCCATGATATTAATCTCTGGCAACTTATTGGATTGTTGTTGTTATGTATCATTAGTGGGCTTGTTAAAAGGCCTATTATATCTTTGAAAGGAATAATTTTGATTGTAATTCTAATTATTTTTATTACCCATACTCTTCTACATGTTTAATAAATCATTGCTTAGCTTCTAAACCATTCTTTGTATATAATTTAATTAAGCTTTATTGGAGTCAAAACCTTAAGTGACTATTGCATTGGTATAAGTCTGATGTTAATTCTACTACTACTTATTCCTTTGTGTATGATTGTTCAAGAAATCATAATTCTAATTTATTATATATTGTGTCATGGGAAGTAGAGTGTATAACTAATTTTTATTGAATGTCAGAGAATTATGATTTGCACATGGAATTGTATTGAAGGATAGAAGTCCATTGTTGAATACTTGACCTCCTAGATTATGAGGGATAATTTGTGGATTGGGTTACTTGTCAGTGTTGATAGCTTCTTGGAATGATAAATATATCATATTATTAGTAGAAACTCTTTGCAAAAACACTACATGTATAAGATCTAGGGCATTCTTGTATATCTTTAGCGTTACATTCTCATATAGCTTATACATGGCATTCAATCAAATGTGTATCTTCTAGAATATCACATTGAATGCTTATTGGACTTATTGGGCTAGATTTTCATGCTAGTAAAGATCTGATATACCAGACTTGAATTATTTACCTATCAAAATTATGCCAAGAATATACTTTGACACTCATCCCATGAGGTGATGGAATTTTCCTACAAATTGAGATACTAATCATAAAAATAAACTTGCAAAGTAAACAAAAAAATTATGCATGTAACATCCTAATGGATAATATTCATTAATAAATGGGTGGACTTAAAATATTTGATATGTTTTTCGATCATCCTCCCATTTGAGGGAGAGAAAGTAGGCAGATATTTTTATACATTCTTTGGTAGGTCATGTTGATCCCCAGGGATGGTAATGGAAGATCTTATTAACTAAGGTTGAGCCATAGGAATATTTATAGGTAGGATTTTTCTTATATCAAAAGGTCTTTGGGCTCTATGTACCTTAATAGGTATGGGTTTAGGGATACTAGAGTTTGAAAATGCTAAAACCAAAAGGCTAGCTTGGGCCCTTGACCCTATTAATTTCTAAGGTGTCTTTGTAATGATAGGCCCCTATTGTATTGGGAAAGCACACAAGTATGCCCTCATTCTAGCACTAATTTTTTTTGATTATATTGATGTGGTTTTTATGCACACCTCAGAGAAGTTTTAAATGAGGTAACCTCTAACATTTTGGGATCTTTGTTGAACTAGGTTACACTCCAGGGCATGTGTTCTAGGTATGTGGTTAAAATAACCAAGTGGTGGAATATTAGGTTGATCTTATGGGTTATTTAACTAGGTTTATGGATGGATGCATGGATTTTAATAAAAAGATAAATCACTAGGTGAGTTGGATGGGTGGAAAACTATCTTATGGTGGGAAAATATCAAAGAAAATTTAAAAAGGAGGAAGGGTAAGGTAGGAAACAAAGTTTCTATGTCTTTAAAAGGAGTTTCTCAATTTATCTCTTTGATGGACAAGTATCTCAAGGACCAATGTTTTTTGTTTTTAGCTTTTTCACACTTGTGAACTAACATGGCTAGAATTCTAGGGTAATATATATTGGATGCTTACTGGTCTCAACTAGAGGTTTCTCTCCTTAAGGTTGTATATCTTTGGATTAAAAATTAAAGTTCATACCAAGAAGTTATCTAGGGTAGTTTTATCTCACACCTAAAATATTATATCAAATGATATACCTTTACACACCTTGGATTATTTATTTAACTTATACTAACTATTTAAATCAATGAAACATATCAATCTTCAATAGTTATTACACATCTAAGACTAAGATTCATTAAAAAAATAATCAGATTCATCTATAGCATTAGCACACATCAAAATTACTAAATCAATACAAACAAAGAAACTTCAAATTCACTAACATAGAGAGGGAAGAATAAATAATAAACATAGTTTCATGACAATCAATTGCTTGATTTCTTCATGTATATTTATTCAAAACTTTGACCCTTTAAAAAGAGGGTTTTACATGTATATATATATATATATATATATATATATATATATATATATATATATATATATATATATATATATATATATATATATATATATATATATATATATATATATATATATATCTTGGGGAAGGGGTCACCTCATCTTCCAAGTTTAGAACACTTCATTTACATCTAAAAATATTATAAGAAAAATCTTAGTTACATATTAATGTCTTATAAATATCTAAATCATATAATGTGAGCATGTTACCCAAATAATTTAGTTAATTACAATATATATGCAACTAAGACTTAACTATTTGGTTATAACCATTACATGTAAAATATACAAAATTAGCCTTTATCTAAATTGAATCTTTCTTAACTTGTCTCAAAATTATCATCAAAACTATAATAGTACTCATGCTTGACAATGCAGTAACTAGCGTTACACTTAGAGATGCACTGGTGGATTAAACTATTATTACCATAAGAATAGTAGCAATGTAGGTAGAGTTGGTGTAGTTGAACTAGTAGGTGGCATCTATTAGGATACCTTATTTTTAGCATATAATTCCTAATAGTGTTTATACACCTTAGTGTGTTATGATTAGATTAGGTTCATATCTAAGAGGTGTGGCTTAGTCATCCTACTCATATGCTCCATTAGTTTGGCATTTTCTATTTTAGTGGCTCTAAAGATAGCACTGAAGACATCCACTTTTGTTACCTTCTTCCTAGTTGTGCTCAATTTAGCCTTAATTTATTCTGAGTTGAGATCTTACAAAATCTACTTGAAGCTATTAGAGGCTTGTTTAATAATTTGATAAAATATATCCCAAGTCACCATCTTAACTATGTTATCTTGAATTGTAATCAATTCTAACTTTATCAAAATTTGTTGGGCTTATTTCTCTTACTTCACCAATTTATTCAATAAAGCCTCAAAGGATAATACCCAATCTTGGGCCTCCTACATTCTTATTAATTCTAAATTCAAACAATTTCATGCTTGTAATGGGGTCATCAAGTCTAAATGGCTAAATGCCTTATTAGGGGTATATAGTACTAATAAATTCAACTTATTGTCATCCTCTTTATGGCTTTTGAATATTATGGTTATATTATTGACATGAGGAGCCAAACTGACTCTCAAAGAATGAATAAAATAAAGAATCTTGTATAGCATAAGTGTTGTAGTTTATACATCTTGAGCATCTTTTGGTCCACTCTATGGAAGATGATGGATACCAAGCTAATGAAGTCCACAGCCTTCCATCCATAGACTGATGGTCAGACAAAGGTGGTGAACTACTTGATTATTCACATGATTCATATGTATCACTCTAAACATCCATGCACATGGCATGAGGGGCTTCTTTTCATATAACATGGATACAATCGGGCCCTGCACAACTTGACCAAGCACAGTTCACTCCAAGTATGCTTTGGGTTCCTACCCATGGCACCAATTCATATAGTTATTCCATTATCCACCTTGGAATACACACCTCATGGAAGATGTAAGGTAGAAAAAGCAACAAAGTTCATTGAAAAAATGTAACACATCCAATAGCAAGTTCATGACATCTTAGAGAAGATGAATCAAAAGTGTAAGCAATGCCATGACAAACACAGGACTGCACACCATTTTGTTGTGGGTGGCAAGGTTTGGTTGTGGCTTCAAAAGGAATGACTTGTAGGCCCATATAGAAAAATTTGGCCTTTATGATATGGTCCCTACACCATCACCATAAAAGTTGGAGAAAATGCTTTTGAGTTGAACCTACCAGCCTCCCTTGGTCTGCATCTAATATTCAACATGGAGCTTCTCAAACCATATCATCCACCTCTGTTGGAAACTTTAGTCATAGTAGAACAACTAGACATTGATGAGCTTGATCCATAGAGTTTTTCTCCAGTGGAGGAGGATCAGATTGTGGACTCCTAGATGAAGACAACAAGAAGATGCTCTATTTTGCTTTATTGGGTGGTTAAAAGGGGCCAGCTTAGCCACCAAGGTGAGTGGCTCACAAAGAATCAAATCAAGACATAACTACCACACCTAATGAGTAAAATTGATGCAATGGGTACCATTTCTTCTCAAGTAGGGAAGAATGAATCTGGGCAATAATTCAAGTGATAATTCAGGTGACAATTCCATCCTAATTGATGATGGAACTTTTGGGAGCCATTACTTTTGCACTGTGGCTCCAATCGACTCATCATTTAAACTATTAGAAAGCTAAGAATGAGTAGAATATGGTGATATGGCATGGAGATCTACTCAATGGATTTTGGCCCCTAAAAACCTAATGGAATTACCCTAAATTTCAATTTTAGTAGTGTAGTCTAAAAATAGTAAGTTTCTAAAAATAGTAATTCTTTGAATTATGTATTCTTTTAAATCATGGAAGTTGAACCACTTAATATCCCTTGAGATTGGTGACCTTCCACATCCTCTCCCTACTTTCATAATGTGTATAAATTAATATGTAACCCAAAATGGAAATCAGACATCTCTTCTTAGAGATAAGCATATAGCTATATTATGATATTGAGTAATAAAACATCTCTTCTCAAAGAATTCATTATTACTATGTTATTTTTGTGTTTTTGAAATATTTTTCAACCAAAACTTCTAAGTTTTGGATCACAAATTGACTCTCAAAGAATGAATAAAATAAAGAATCTTGTACAGCCTAAGTGTTGTAGTTTATATATCTTGCCCAATGCATTGGGGAACTCAAATAACTTATTGTTTCTCTCTAATATTTTCTACCTCCTCTTAAAGCTCTTGTCTAGCCATTTTATTCCATTCATGTATGGAAAATATTTCTTCTATGTGGGTCTCCATATATGAATTGAGGTCTTTAATATATGGGGACTGACCCTTTTATCTATGTTGCCTCTTGCTGAGGGAATAAACTTCTTACCTCTCTTCCATGATTAAAGTTTTGCTTGAGATATATTTAATTTTAGTCTTCCTCACCTATTGTACTAATGTTATGGCCTTATAAAATAGTGAGCTCATCATTAAGAGTTTAGTTATCTTAAAATTGGGTCTCTTAGAGACTAAGGATCCTAATTCCTTAGCCCAATCTGAAAGATGAGCTTTGAGGGATCTAAGGGTTGATCTTCCACTTATGCTTGTTCTTCAATTTTAGGCTTAGTTTTAGTGGAATGATTTTGTATTGTTATCCATATGATTTTTGACCAATCTATGTTTTCATATTATGGTATTGGATGGACAATAAATATTAGCTACTTCTTAGGTGCCCTTTGGGTGGTAACTATTATGGTTATGATGGTTGGAGTGGAAAAACACAAGGGTGAACCCAATTGGGAAGAAGGAACAATTAGGGTGATGGATTGGGCAATGTCTAAAATAGACAAAGCTAGTGTTGATGGGATGGACTCAAATGGAATGTAAACCATAGTAGTAAAGGGTAGATTAGGTGTAGTGGTAGTAGATAGATTCATAGATGGGTGCATAAAAAGTAAACATATTAAAAGTGCATGTTGGGGAATGAATGTAGAAACCATTGGCCCAAGGGTGATAGAAACTACAAGTAATGACATCAAAGGGAAAAGACCTAAATGGGTTGTGAGAAAAGGAACCTTATTATATAGTCCACCTATAAGAGGCGTCTTGGCCTTGGGTGCATGTAGGCTTATTACCTTTTCCATTTATAACTCCTCCTCATATCTCTTTTGTTGTAGGGGTATGTGGTTTGTCTCCCTTAGGCTTCCTTTGATAATACTTTGTGGCTCTACCTGCTTGTGGGAATGTTACTTATTGGGGAAGAAAGGGAGGAAAAATGTTGGGTGTTAGGGCTAAGGAAGCCATTATTTCCTCCTCATTAGAGGAGTCTAAGCATATAATCCCTAGTACTTCCCATTTTTCATTATCACCTACTTGAGTTAGCTTCTCAGCCAACTCTTGCTTGACCTATATCAGTTCAAGTGTGGAAGATCAAATTGGGAAGCACTGGTTCTTTTCTTGCTTATGTGGAGGTAGGTAGTTGTTATTCTTTTACTTATTCATCCTATGTTCCAATGATTGGTTCCTCAACTACCAAATATTATTGGTCTTGGGATTAGCCTTGAACTATTTAGGGATCTTGTCCCTTTTCTTCCAGTATCTTTAATTGCCTTCCACTCTAAAAATCAAAATATCTCTAACTTTCAAGAGGTGGGATCCTAAACATTTCCTTATTGAGTGTAAGAGATGGCTCTACCTGTATCACTCTTAGTAATTACTCACTCAATCCTATAGTTGTAGACCTCTATTTGACCTCCTCATCATCTTTAGCATTTAAGAAGATAAAATCATGATCCATTGGCTCATGTTTGTAAGTGAGGTCAAGGGTATGAATATTCTTTTAAACCTTACCATGAGGATCCTAGTCTCTATAAGGGAGGGTAGGCAATGCATATGCCTTCTTGGCATTCCCAACCTCCTTAAACTACATATGAATTATATACTTTATTTTCCTAATAGCGATGTCGGATCCATGGAAGGTAGCCTTCTTATTTCTCATCAATTTCTCATCAATGTTATTCTATATTTGATACATAATTTCTTACTCAACTACTTTATATAGAATGAACTTTAGGAGTTGAAGAGGATTTACTTTCTAGCCAGCCACCATAATAACTCTATAGTCTAGATAGTATCATTAGACTCCTATGATGTTGAAAAGTTTCTAGGATATGATGTGGTAAATTCTCACCACAGGCCGACCATGTATGGCCATCCAGACCTATGGGTAGAGGTCCTCAGCAATCTTCACTATGTTTCTCACATATGAATATATGTGAAAAAAAGGAGTAGTAATCACAAATCTTATTCTTGATGACTTTTTTATTGGGCTCCCACAAGAATCCATTATGTCTATACATTATGCCCATAACCATGTCTAATAGATAAGACCTCATGTATAAATTCCCTCTCAGTGGACTCTTGTATTTATGTAAAATTTGTTCCTAAAGGTGTGCATTAATCATTTCACCCAATATATAGGTGCGCTTCAAGGTAATCTGTAGGTCTATTAGGGGAACCCCATGGAAGTTTATAAAATAGATGCTTACATGGCTAAAGATTATGTTCAATAGTGTCATTCCCACATATATTCCCATTCTAAAGTGGGTGATGGGGATAGGGATATTGACATGTTCTTTCAAAGTGAAACTTTCCCTAGGGAGAAGCAACCTTGATAATGCCTACTTTGCATTATTGGATTTATTCCATGTAATAACAACATGTAGATCAAAATTAATATCTATAATAGGTAAGCTCAAATATTTATTAAATGCATCACCCACTATATACATGACAATAGTGTTGTTGTCAACATAGTGAAGGTATCCTTCATCCACTATTATCACTTTGAAGAAAATGCCTTATAGTAGATCAATGCATGGCATAATATTCAACTTCATGGATACATAGTGTAAGGCTTAATGTTTGGAAGGGAGAAGGCCATTCACTAGCTACTTATCTTTAACTATGATATCCTCTTTGAGTGCAAAGTAGTATACAATTTCCACTGCTTCCCATAATGTTGAGTAGTTTGGATAGTGTCCATTAAATGTAGTAGCATCAAATACACTATCCAAGTACATTGTAGAATCCTTGATTGAGAACCTAGATGGTGATTGGGCTAATTTATAGGATCTGGATGATGATGCCATGGTGGTTTGTTGAGTACTGGTATGTTTTTTAGATTTGTATAAGGGCACACATCACAAAACTAAAATTTATAGATTAGTAACCTATTGTGATGGAAATTAGGGATTTTGGATCACTTGAGGCTAAAGTGTGCTCAAGCTCAAATATGAAATGACATGAACTCAATTAGGGGCTTGATGTAAATAGATTTATACATTGATTTCCAATTCATGTATCATTAATCATTAATGTATATGAGATCATCACCTTCATTTAATTCAAATTCAACCACCCTGCCCTAGTGTGCATGCCACATAAGATGCCTTGTCATTCAGGGTGCAATCGTGTTTCCCTTTATTTTATTTCATGTGTCATTATATAGTCTAGTCAAAAGTAGTCAAACTTTATCTTTGGTCCAAAAGACTCTGAAAAAATGTTATTCAAAAATATTTTTTCTAAAATAATTTATCTAAAAATTTTCAAAACAAATTTGCTAATGATTAAGGTTGCCAAAGGAATCCTTTCGCTGAAAAGTCTTCGAATCAAAGTTTCTAAAGCAAAGTTTTTAAAATTGAAGTTGTCTAAACTAAGTTATTGATGATTAAAAACTCTTTGAGAAGGTTAGTTTCGGTAGATAAAATTAGTCACATGGAAAGTCCCTAAAAATAAAGTTCCCAAAGACTAAGTCTCCAAAATGAAGTTTCTGAAGTGAAATCTCCAAAATGAAAGTTGTTGATACAAGGACTTTGATGAGAAAGTTTCTGAAATGAATCTTTCTAAAACAAACCTTCTGATGAAATTCCTCAAAAATGAAAGTTTAAAAATAAAATCCTTCTGAAACAAATTCATCGATATAAAAGTCATCGATGAATAAGTACTCGATGAAAAGGCTCCGAAGAGAAAGACTTCATGAAGAAAAGATGCCATCCAGAAACTTTCAGAAACAAAGTTACCAAAGGAAATTTTTTTAAGACCAAAGTAAATGTTGTTGATGACTAAGTACTTTGAAATGAAATAATCTAAATTCTTATCATGAAAATCCATCCTTTCCACCTTTCACATTAATATGTTAGTCTGAACAAGTGTTTTTAAATGACAAAATTATACCACAACATGATTTAACATTAAAAGAATGAAATTTCTATAGATAATATAAGTATCATAACCCTTAAAACACATAAATATCCAAATAAGATGTTCATTATTTAAAAAAATAAAGGGGGTCCCCACTTTTTAGATAAAAAATATAGGGTGGGGTGTGTTGCATAAAACACATACAATAAACAATTACATATGCAAATGTCAATGAAAACATACATAGGCAAGGTGGATACAAGAAAAGGAGCATATTAAAATGCTCAAAAAAATAATACAAGTCACTCAAAGAAATGCATAAATTAAAGTATAAGCAACTAGTATAAACATGTCATAGTAACCCATGGATCCAATGTGTTGGGAAAAGTATGTCATACATATAGCATATCAATTACCCTATGTAAAATATAATCATATATATTGGCATGTGTAAGTACATATGTGAGATCAAAAATGATAAGGTAGAGTGATCATTGAATCATATAGCCTGTGTATATCAAGATCAAAGAAGCAGATGCCCCCAATGTCTACATGACATGAGTAGAGGGAAAACTCAACATCTAAAATAGGAATGTATCATGTGTATGTGTGTGCATGTATTATAATCAAGTATAAATCTCACACATATACGTTTGTAGGAGTAACTATGTATGTTTTCTATCAATATAAAAGTAACACAAGGATGCCAAGGAGTCAATAGAACATGTAAGTTTCAAAGTGTTTTTGGATTTTTAAATGTTTTTAAATATTCTAGTATTTTTAGAGTTTTTGAAGAGGAAATATCATCCTATGATGTCATCCAATGGATGGCCATAACTATCTCCCCATTGTGAATCTAGTGTAATACCTAGGTTAAATAGCTAAGGAGTATGTATAGGTGTAATATCTATCACTATGGTATCAATGGTGCTTTATGTATGTAAAATAGGAATTTGTGGTTGTGAATCAATATTAGGCATAAAAAGAATAGGGTTTTTGGAACCCATCATTGAGTGTTGTGTGGTTTCTTTAGCATAGCAATAATATGTGCATTTTGAGGTACTCTAGATATCTGATCATGGTATGTAATATAAGATGGGGATTTTATGTAATTTATTGTATGTATTTGATGTAATTGTCTCTCAAGTACTGGCCTCCTAGTAAAGGGGATTGATTTTAGCTTGCCCTTTTGTGGTGAATGAGCATTACTATGCTTCATGAATATTTATCGAGGTGTAAGTTTATTTTGTTCAAGAGGATGCTCATATGAAATTCCATAAATTATAATTACCCAATTGGCATGAATATATTTAACACACACATGCACTGTAGAAGGTATTGCTCAAAGAGTGTGTAACCAAGGTCTTCCCAATAACATATCAAATATTTATGTGAAAAGGATAACTGAAAATGTAGTAACCACATGTATGGAACTGACCTATAAAAGTAGGTTAATCTCTCCAAGAAAATTTTGGAAGGTCCCATTGAATTCTCTAATTAATCTATTGGATGGATGTAAATCATGATGAGTATAACCCAAATGTGTAAGTAATGTCATGGTACAAACGTTCTCACTTACACCATTATCAATCGTAACATTGTGTATGGAGTGTTTATCACAGTATTCTTAAATGAATAGAGAAATAAGATCAGAGTCATCATCCTTAATTTCATTATCATCTAAATTAATACAGGGTCTATAAACCACAAGAGGTATATGTTGCATATAATTACCAATAACCCCATCTAGTGGGTGTCCATAATGTGATGGAAGAGAATGTGCATATATGCCATTTGGACTTCTAGTTCCTTCTTAGAATGGTCTTCCAAATTATTGTTAAATGTTTTTTATTTGTGGTGATCACCATTGTGAACCCAATTCCTTTGGAGGGTCCTCAAATATAATTTTTTAGTCATTGATAAGATCTTATATCTTGTGTTTCAAGGTAATCACTACTTGTAGAATGTCCTAGTCTTTGATGATCATCACAATAAACATTCACATCATATGCTTTGGGTAGAGCTTGACTCATATAAACCTTGATAGGATGAGGGAGAGATATAAGCTGACATTCTAGTAACTATAGGAGTAATGCAGCCAGGGATTCAAGTAAATGTGTAAATTGTCTCCTTGGTGCATTAGATAGGACATGTGGATTAGGTTGTTGTGAAACTATGTTAATTGTGGTGATTATTTCCTTTTTAAACTTAGGATACTTTACCTTATAACTTTATTTAATTATGAACTGGGTACTAGACATAGATGCAACTAGCATGTTTGTAACATACTTGAGTTTATTCAACAACATAAGCTTCATTTCATAGTCATGTACAACATGACATAAGTCATCAAAATATTTTAACTTATTAAAAATAATGGAATCATGTAAAAGAGAAAACAAACTTTGTTTAAATATATATTATAACTCTTTATATACCATAATATTGGTCATTTTGGCTAGCATTATCTTGTATCCTAAGACATATTCATTGATAGGTTCATTAGTTCCTTGTTTGATTTTTTAAACTTGGGCATCACAAACCTTTAAAAATGTTTATGAAAAAATGTGTTAATAATTGGTCTTCAAGAGGTTTGAATTCTATAAAAAATTGGAGAGGTAAATCATAGAACCACCTCAAAGCATAGTTATTGAGGCTTCTTGGAAATAATTTGGTCAAAATTTTATCATTGGAAGCATAGTCAAGGCATGCCACTTAAAATGTTCAAAGATGTTATTCATGATCACCCTTACCATCATAAAATGTGACCTTAGGTGCAACAAATCTAGTTTACAAGGGGTGTAAATATATTTCAAGTACAATAGGGTTATGAAACACATCTTGAAAATTTATGGCATGAGGGGATTTTAAAGCATTTTGTTCAATGTTTTTAATCTTGTCTTCCAAGGTTTTTATAACTTAACAGAATGATTAAGTTGTAGGTCCAGTGGGATTTAGATTAACAAGTTGAGTAGTCAACAAAGGGGATGAAAACATGTTTTGATTATTAATAGGCATTGAAACTGGTATTTGTGTTGAAATAACAGATAATTTCATGTTAGATTTTATTAATAGCAATTTCATGTAACAAAGGTTTAAACACATAATATGTGCCCCCAGTAGATGTATTTAATTGTAATGTGTTCAAAGGGAGGAATGTTTCCACTATAATTTTGAAATTTATTACTTCTAGTATAGTTTTTAAGATTTCATAAAAATATTCTAGGTTTTGTCAAATGCACTCACAAAACAATGTAATTGCATGCAGTTGATCATGGTCTATTTGCTCATTTTCATTTGTTTCATGGTTTTCATAATCAGAGTTTTCTTCTATGATAACCCTGTCAATATTTTTTTCATTATCAACATGGGTATCATCATGATCCAAGGTATGAGATCCCTCATTGATTTGAGACATATTATATGGGTGGATGGGAAGCTCAATATGTTCAATAGGCTCACCTCCGAATCTATGGATACATATAGGTTGCATGAAAAATAGTAAAAGTAGGAAATTAAAAATTACAGTAATCTAAAACCCTAGCTACTTTACAACCCTAGGAATCATAAAAAATTACATTCACATGGATCAGGTTCACCAAATGTTTAAACCTAGAATGAAATATAGATTGGAGTTATCTAGGTTGTATTAAATAAGTATATAGAAATGAAATGACACAAGGGTGATAATCAAATCTATAGTAGTCCAATTAGATGCTAAACATAGATATAAACATACATTAAATTTATTCTATTGAGATAGTTTAAATATAAAAATTACAACTATGCTAGATATATAAATGACAAAGAAGTGAAGTACTTTGCTTATTATGATGTTAATATAGTTATAGATCTAGAATAGGTTGAAATCAAGCAGGAAGGAGATTTTTGAACAATCATCAAATTTTGGATTTGACACTTATGCCTCTCTAGATAGTAATGTCAACTTGGGACAAGTACATAGACACTACTATCTGGTTTGATGATAGTGTCTTGTATGAAATATTTGTTGAAATAATATGAAAACACATACATGCTTCTAGGTTTTACTTCACCTTTGCTTTGGAGTATTCATATCTAGGTCATGGATAATCACTACGTGTGAAATGACAAAACCCTAACTTTTCATCTTCAATGTGACCTTGGGAAAAAGTGGGTTAGTGGGCACATAATGTCAAGTTGAACCTAATGACCCCTCTATCAAATGATGTTGTTTACAAGACAATTCTTCGAAGAGGACCTCAGACTGATGTAGTTTACCTTATGTGTTAGCTTGTGTGTGAATCATACAATATGTGCAAAGCAAGTACAATAGTGACCTAGCTTGTAACTTGGAAAATTGGTCTCTTGGGTTGTTCTTTTAGTACTTCAGACCTGTAAATGTGTTTTACCTATAACTCCCTTGGTTGGAAAATAGGGAAGCTTTGTTCAATTGAATTCTTAATAAAGTGTTTTTGATAAGTGCCTTGGTCTCTTTGGTCTTTTTCTAGGTGAGGAATGAATGAGGGTTGATCTTGTATTTATATAAATCCCTTTGTAGTAATAACTCACATCAAATCACTTAGGCAAACCTTTAAAATGCATTTCATTTTCAAATTAGATGACTTTATAGCATTGGACACTTGTGTCAGGATATGATAGCAACATCAATGTTACTATCTGACCTTGCATTAGTGTCCTTGGAGCAGCAGAATGGGTATAGGTTTAGAACTTACAAAGATGGAAGATAAATATATTTTAAGCATTCTAAGAAAGATAAAAGATGTGGGTCATCAATATAAGACTAGTAGGATTAAGAGATATAGGCCAAGGGGAAAAAAGATAGAGAATATGTGAGACTTGTAGAAGTAGGAAAGGTAAATAACTAAGAGGAACAACCAAGGTCTGAGTTTGTCAAGTGTAAAAGACTAGGGTTCTATATAATCACAAAATATTGTCTATAATAGGTGTGTGTAATAACTTGTAATAATCACTTTATCTTAATAAAGTTTTATTATATTTTCCATTATGTTAAGTAGTTGATTTTAAGGCATTAATTATTCTTTATTATGGTTTTATTCCCTCGAGTTGATCATGTAGATCAATATTTTCCTCCTACTCACTTTGGTAATTTAAATTCCTTCCATTTTTTCTACTATTGTAGTTTAATTTGGTAGGTTTAAATTCATTTAATCTATTAGGTGCATATTTGGTTATTCCAAGTCACTTCTCGGCTCATTACAACTAGGTGCAAATAAGGTAAGTTCTTACAATGCTTAACATTTATCACTCAATTGTGATGGCACCAATTCACATAAGGTACAAGCCTTATGTGCTCACCTAAAGCATAGTAGAGAAAGAATTAGGGCCTGTATTGGGATAGTTATGCCATGGTGCAACTCATTCTTCATAGGACTTGGCCATTACAAAAATCACTTTGGTAGTTTCATTGGCACAGTTGTTTCTAGGTTAGGTTGATGGTCTATAGGTGCAAACCCTATTTGGGTGGTTCTATTATCTCAAGGGTATATAGCTTTGTTTCATTGGGCTTAGCACCATTTGGCACCAAGATGGGTCAATATAAGGCCTTAGATTAAGTTCATAATAGGCCCATGCTTTATACAAAAATAACATCACTAGGCATAATTTCTTATCTATAATTTGGACATTTTTACAAGGTAGGTTGATGTCATCTTTTACTTGGGGTACCATTAATGACTTAGACCAGAGCTTCATTGTAACTTAACATTCATATTTTGAAATTACACTATTACAACTATTGTATTCACTCCTCATTCAAATAGCATTAATCAATGACATAACTAGATAGAGTTCAAATACGTGTAACCCCATTCTTCATTAATCAAGATTCAAATATAGGGTACAATCTATAATACATAAAATAGAGTAAGTTCATAATTGAAAATGCTTAAAATCCCAATGGATAATAGGTGAGAATTGGCATATACAAATAGAGCCTGAAAGGCATATGAGATAAACATAATTTTTAATGGTGGTGAAACATGTAGAACCAATTTTTGTAGAGCTTCACTATACCAATTCATGTTTCTTGCTCTCTAGATCGAGTTTAGCTTTATAACAGATAGGAACATCTTCATGCAAGGGTGGAAGGTGCATGCTAGGTGTTAAAATAGAGACGTAGTTGATCATTCCACCAAATCCATCACCTTATACCCTTCATGTTATGGTTTTTATGTGCAGCCACTCAAGAAGATGCCTTAAAAAATTGGGCACCAAGTAACTACCTGCCAATTGGTGCTAGGTCTGTGATGATTCCTCTAATTGGCATAAAAGATACCAAAACATCAATCATACCAAGTGATTTACTCATGTTGAGATATATGTTGAGTTAGCATAGATCCATATTGAGCCCAAAAAGGGGCCCAACATTACCCCATACAAAATTTGTAGTTTACCCCTAATCTAGTCTTTCAATGCTTTTAGCATGTAGAACTCAGGTGCACTCTCCTTCAGTTTGGTGTTAATTTCCTCAAATCCATTGATAGTGAGCTTGAGTTCCTCAATAGTTTTATTTATCTCTATGGAGGTGGTGCTAAGTGTAAGCACATCTATCTTATCCAATTTCTTCCTGAAGGCTTCGAGGTTTGACTTAGTTTTTATTACTAACTTACCCAATATTTCTCCTTGTTCATAGGCCTTGGTCTACAAGGCATAAAAGAGTCATTCTAGGCTTTGTTCTTGGTCTTTGATTTGGGTGCTTAAATAATTGACCTTCCCCATTATATGGGTGTACTCTACCTATTTATAGTGTGCATCTATGCCATTAGCTCCTCCTCCCCCTTTGCCTATTTGAGGCATGCATCTATGACTAATGTCTGGTTAAAGAAGCTATAGAAGATGGTATTAGTTTCATATATGACCTATTGAAGTTTTATGAAGAGGCCTTCCACATCTTTGAGTTTTACATCAAGCTCCTTTTTTATCATGGTGCATGGTTCCTCCTCTTCTTCTTACACAAGCTTTGCCTTCAATCTCGAGAATATCTACTCTAGTAACATGTATGCCTTGTCAACCTCCAAGAGGTTTGAAGTGTCAATGTCATCCAAGAGGGTTGGCTTGACTACCTCTATGCACTTTGTTAGTTATTTCAACTTAAAATTCATGGCATTTACTTCCTATTTTACATCCAGGGTGATATTCTTCAATTTTGAAACCCTAACATCATTGACAATGTTCTTCCATGTAACTTTAGAGGCCATCCAAATGAGTGAATTTGCTGACCTAATTCATGGTGCAAGGATTTATGAGAAGGATGTCATGCCCTTCTTTCAGTTTATTTTCACCCAGTATGGCCTTCTACAGTACCTCAAAGTGAGGCTCATCCATATATCTACCAAAAGAAAATGATAGTTATTAGCATGTCTTATTTATGGCAGTTATAGGGGCCATGTACTCAAACATTTAGAAATATTCATCTTTCCACCCCTTCTACACCTTTTGATCCTAGGCTTGGATCCATGCTTTCTTCTTCCATGATGACCAGCTCCATTTTTTCTTCTTCCTCTTCATTAGTGCTACCACTTTCTTTGGTGCTTTCCTTAAAGGTTTCTTCTTATTACTCATATAAGGATTATTCTTCAATTTTATCCCCTTCATTTGTTTTTTATCCCTTGATGCCAAATTCTCCCTCCTATTTATGTTGTATATGTTTAGTTCTCTCAGTTTGTTCTTTCAAGGCACCAGCATCACCTTCCTTGTCTTTAGGCACCCCTTTTCTACTTGGGTGCCCCTATAATGTAGCATTTTTTGTTGTGTTATTAGGGGTGTTAGGTGAATTTTCTATTACTTCCTTTATTGGTTTTGCACTTTTGGCAACCTCTTTTTCTTCATTCTCTTTATTTGCCTTTTCTTCTTGGGACTTATTCTTCTTGACCTTCCTCTTTTTCACTAGTGTTAAGGCCTTTTCTTCCTCATCCTTTATTCTTTTCTTCCTCATCCTTTATTTCCTTGGCCTTAACTTTCTCAATATCTATCTTCCTAGGTCATGACTTTCTTCCTCATGGCATCCCTTTTCTTTTCTAGTGCTAGCACCCTCAATATTCCTACCTCGCTCATCCCTAGCTTCCTCCATGCCTATCTCTTTTCTTCCTCAATTTTTGAGGGTTGTGTGGTATTTTTTTTAGTTAAAGTACTTGATGGCTTCTCTATTTATCTAAGCATCATATTAGTGCCACTTTGGAGGGCTTAATGAATCTCTTCGATACTAGGTTCCTCTCATACTTCTTTTTAGACAATGTAAACATTTTTCCCTACTTATTCCTCCTCTTCCTTCTCTTCATGCACCTTTTGTGCTTCTATTTCCTCATGTGCCTCTTACACCTCCATCTCTACCAAGGTTATTATGGGTATTAAAATAATCCCCTTGTACTTATTCTTCTTCTCCTTCTTGCTGGGAGAAGTAGTCCCTAACATGAAGAAGACGTGCTTTTTATTTGGGTTTGAGGGGGTGGATTCCTTGATGGAGGAAATCATTAGCCATAGGTGCTCTTAAATTTCTTTAAGTGTTTCTCCCCACTTTTTTTGGAGAGATTTATTTTGCACTGAAGGCATTAGCTTCCCTTCATCATCGATCTAAAGAGGGAGATCATCATCCTTCCGAGGGTCTATGCCTTTCTTTCTTGGCTTCATCTCATAGTAAAACATGTAGAATTACCCAAGTATTACTTCCTTCTAGAGGGGATAGAGGTTAGTATGATCTAATTCATCCTCCTCATATTTAGTATAATTTCATCCTGGGTACACATATTGGCATCATAACCTACTTCTTTCCAAATCCATGGCCTTCACTAGGATGTCTAGCTCTTGTGCATTAGGAATTATCCTTAGTGTATTCTTGAAGTACTTGGTAGAAAATACATAAGGGAGCTTTAGCCATCCTGGTCAATTACCATTTATGAGTGCCAAGTACACTACATAGAAGTGTTACATAATAGTGAACGTCACCATTTTAAACATGTTCTAAGGGAACTCCTTGGGGATGCACCATTCCATCTAGAATGCTTCAATATATTGGGTGCACCACCCCATCACTCAAGTTTTGTAATTTTGGGAGAATTTGAGGCATAGGTGAAGTTTTGGTACTTCATCACAAGGGAGTCCTTATGCACTGAGAAGACCCAAATATTGTCTTCATCACCATTAAGCACGTCGATCTCCTCCATCATAATTAAGATCAACATAGACCCCCATATCAAGTTATCTCACACCATATGACTTTTTAATGTGTTCATCACCATATCTTTATAAATAAATTTTGCTATGTTGAGCTTGACCACCTACACCATATGATGAGCGATGCACAAGTAGGCCAAAATGATGTCTATCCACCATCTATCAAGTCAAAGTTTTGAACTTACAAGGCATGACACATCCCTCATGCAAGGTTCCTTTATATATTTATAGGAAACAAAAATCTTCCCTTGTAGTACCCAAGGATTTTTATGACCCTTTCTACCTTGGCATCATCTACCATCATCCAATGGATGTATGCACTAGAGTCTGGGAGCTCGATGATTCTACCAATTAGGCTTGCTAATAACTACATACACCTCACTATAAAGTATAATTAGTCTCCATATATGTGTGAAAAGAGGAATTTTATGAGTTCCTCAAACTTCCAAAAACATAGTAACTCATAAAGCTAAGTTACACTGGTGGTTACAAGTCTATCTCAGATGGAGACATCAAACAATGTCACACCCACTTCTATCTTGGCCCCCATAGTAACCACTTAATCTTATGCTAGATCTTGCAAATTACTTAGGGTATGATGGTTGTATTATTTGAATCAGTAGGTATGCATGAAAAACATCCATTTCTATCCTATTAAGACCTCTATGGGAAACTGCTTTTCCTAGTAGGACATCTTTGCAAGAACCTCAAGATCAACCTTGATGATGCTAAATATTTGCACTGGTTGTGATTTATTATTTTTAGTGGTGGTTTCTTCTACAATATATTCTCATTTGGTATCATTTTTTACCTATAGTGGACCAGAACTCATTCATTTCTTTCCCATACTAAACCAGCTAGTATTGAATCATAGTCTATTTAACTTGCCAAAGCCTATAATGTTTATTAGTGTTCCTCACAGTCATGAGTTCTATGACTATAACTTTGGCTTTTGATATTCACTTGTTATTAATGGTGGCCTTGGAATCACTTGAATTTTTGTCTATATAGTTTCCACATAATTCATGCCCCACACTTCTCTATGCCTATCTTAAAGGAAATTCAAATCCTCTCTCTATTCAGTCATTCTCTTGTTATGTATGTGGGTGCTCAAAGTTTGAATATGGTACCATTTGTTTGCTTTGGCTCTAGTTCAGCTTTGGTTATATGCTCTATGTTTTAGGTACAAATTAACTTGATTTTCTTAACCTAAACCAGTTGGCCTATCACTACTTTACACCCCTAATTCATCTACCCTCTTAATTACAAGTGATTAATGGCATAGTGTTACCTAGATTTTTTAGAATTCATAAAAACCCATAAAATTCATGAAAATTCACTACCACCTCAGCATTTAATGTAGATATTTGTACCTCTACCATCACCTCAATAAATTCACCTAACTATATATTTGGTAAACTGACACGTAGTTCAAATGATCACTTCTTGCCTATTTTTGGGTAGATGCCACCTTGTCTTGATGATCTTCTCATGTATTTTGTTCACTTTGCATGACCTTGACCTTCTTTATGGCAACATGGGTATAGCACTTCACATGCATGTGATGTAGCCTCCATTATTCCATCTTCTCTTCCTATAGCGCTTTCATTTTAAGTGCACTTTCCTATCTTAGTTGATTTCTTTGCACTTTTGTCTCTTGCCTTGGCATGTCCTACCTCATAAAAATCCCTTGTACTAGTCCTCCAATGCTTCACACTTTAGGTGTCTTGTGCACCTCACTTACATATTATGTATGCTAATATCATATTCACCTATATTCATCACTTGGTACTCATATTTATAAAGTATGGCAAGTTTTATGCACCTAAAAACTTATGTATCTAGCCTCAGGAGCTTAGAAAGCATCTATGCTCAAATCACCTGATTAGAGTTATGCATGGAAGTGCTATAATAGTTATCTTGTGATCCTAAAAGCATTGTTTATTAACTCTATAAGAACAAAAACACAAAATACAAGGAAATGTTTGGATTTCACCAAACATCATTTAGGTCAACATAACACAACCGACTTATGACCAAGAAGTCAATATCTGATGGCGTAAATGATATATTATTGATTATAAGGCTTCAATATGTTACCATTGAAATTCCTAGGGAGGATTTCACCTGAAAACATGCACAACTTACATGTGCTAGTTTCCAATATATTTTGGATGACATATGGGCCCATCCACCTAATTTATAGCTTTTTTGGGTGTTTGAGGTACTTTTAATCATAAAAAAAGACCAATGCCCATTTACTCAATAACTTGCACTTAATATGCTTGTCATGCCATAACATCTAGTGCACCTTCTTTATCTACTAGCTCCACTTTTCTTGGGCACACACCTCATCCAAGCATTCCAAATCCTCTAGCCTTGAAATTAATGATTCTTGGTTATCCAAGTAACTAATACATGTAATGTATAATGATGGCACCATGAACTCCACTGATAAAATCATCTCTATGCCAAACACTAATTGGAATGGTATAGATTTGTTCAGGAACTTGTAGGTTGTATGATATGCCTATAATACCATTGATACTCAATCATCCAAATATTTATGATTAAAATCACATATCTTCATGAGACATGTCCCTAAGATCTTTTTGAATGCCTTAGCTATGCCATTTACTAGTAAATGATAAGTCATTATCTTATGGTGCCCCATCATGTATTCGATCAATAAGATCTACATAATTTCATTGATGAAGTGTGTGCCTCTATCACTAATCAAATTCAATGGGCACCCATAGTGACTTATGATGTTCTCCCATATAAACCTCGTGGTTTTAGAGACTGTGTAGTCTTTTGTTGGCACTGCCTCGACCCACTTAGTGAAATAATCAGTGCCCATTATCATCCTAACAAAATTAATGGCCCATTTTTTTAATGGTGCCTAAGCAAGAATGGGTATGAGAGGCATCTCATGCTGGTGGTAGGGCCTCCCTATGCATTGGCATACATCATATGCCATGGCATAATCCTTGGCATCTTGTTATAGAATTGACCACTATAAGCTTGATTTTAATTCCTTGCATGTCATTGCATCTCCATAAAAATGGACACCTATTCTCCCTTAATTCACCTCACATAAAATAGAGCCCCTTTCATGTTTTAAGACACATTAGTGCACAACTTCATCTTAGCCTAGTTTGTATAGTTCTATATTAATGAGCTAAAAGAGGTGATATAAACTTTGAGTTATTTATTCTCTTTGGTTGTCATATTTTAGGGAATAAATTTACATGTTAGAAAAGTGACTATCTCAAACAAGTCCTCAAGGACATGTTGGACTTTGTAGATTTGCACATCTGGCATGTCATCCTTGGTTAGCACTAGTGCATGCCAGATTTGATGTAGGATAAATGGTATGGGCTTGAGTTTTGTTTTCCATGTTTAATGATAACTAAGAATTGGAACTTTTGAAATTGAATTATCCATCTAAAAATGTGCCTAGGGAGAAAGGGCTTGTTCACGAAGTACTTAAGCACCTCATGATCCATGACAAAGATGAATGGGCTTGCCAACAAGTATTTCCTAAATTTTTATAGGGCATAGACCATGGCCAACTCCTTGTGCTATATTATTGTATAGTTATTCTTTACTTGGGTCAATTTTATGCTTATGAAAGAGATAGGATGATCCATTTTGCATTCATCAGGTTACACCAGAATAACACCAATTGTAGAACTAGATGCATCTACATGGATGTGGAATGGGGTTATCTAGTTGGGAAATTATAGAATAGGTATGTTAGCCAACTTGAGATTTAAAGTTTCAAAGGCATCCTATTGTGCTACATCCCTATAGAATAGGTCATCCTTATGTGAGAGCTCCTATAGTGGCATCACAATCTTTGCATAGTTCCTTATGAAATTTATATAGTAACCATAATGGCCAAGAAAGGCATGAACATATTTATATGTGGAAGGGGTTTGGATCTATATAATAATATAAATCTTTATGAGATTAATGAGCTTACCATCTTTACATATGATGTGCCTAAGGTGCCAAAAGGTATTGAAAAGACATAACTCTTAAGGTTTAAGGATATTTGTAACTATCATTACCTCTAAAACATGAGGCATAAGTTGTCATAATGCTCTTTCATGAGCCCATACACAGTCTAAGCATCAAGATACACCTAGACGAACTTATGAATCAAATCCTTAAATGCAGTGATGACCACTCTAGAGAATACATCTGGTACATTCTTGAGCCCAGAGGGCATTACATTAGAGGCAAAATAACCCCATTCTATTGTAAAGTTTGTTTTAGGCTTGTCCTCCTCTTCAATTTGGACTTGATGGTATCCTAAGAAACCATCAGTGAAAGTATAGATTTTTTAGCCTATGATTCCATCCAAGACTTTGTCAGTGAATGAAGTCAGGAAGGGGTTAGTGAAGTAGGCAGTTTTTAAAAATTAGTAATCAATGTAAATATAGATGCACCCATCCTTATTAATCTAATAACCATAGGGATCACCCAATATAACTCTTGCATTGGTTAGATCAATCTTATGGCTAACATACCATCAATATCCATTTTAACCTTGGCGAGAAGATTGAGTTTGATCTTATAGGAGTGTTTCTTGATAGGTCCTGCATTATCCACTAGCTTTATGCTCATCTTTCCAAGGGATGGGTGGCTTCCCTTCATGTCTCGATAAATTTTTGGAAATAAATATTGAAACTTATTCAAGAGATCCATAATTCATGTTATTTCCATGTTAGATCAATATGCAAATAAATTGGCCACCTTTGGTTCCCCTTCTAAGCTTATGTCTACCTGGTGGTTTTGAGTGGTGCACAGTAGGGTTCATTCCTCTCCTAATGTGTGTCCTTGAATTACCTACTCCCCTCAATTTTTTGATATGAATATGATTAAGGTCTTCCTTATCAAGGGCCCTATCATCCACTTGGTTAATTAGCTTCCTCTTTCTTATCAATGACATCCAATTATACACTTTCTATATATCTATATCTTCATCACTTGAGTCACTATTGAGTTCCTATTCCAAAAATAAAGTCAAGAGCACTAATCATTTCTCCCCAAACATATCTTTTATGTGCTCATCTAAGATTACAATATCCTCAAACACTACCCTTCAAATTACTTACAATGAATTGATCAATTCTAAGTTATGTGAGGAAAAGGAGAGGGTGTGCACAAACTTCTCTTTCAAGACATTCTAACTAGTTTTTCTCGTGGCATGTTTTATTAACCACATACAAAACTCATGCCAACATCTTCAAGGTTATATAGAAGGTGTACACCTAAAGGTCCTTTGGGGCATTTGTGTTGTAGTCAATCTATGTTTCTTTACACAAGCTTATGTGCATTATTGGGTCTAAATCACTAGAGTATGTAGAAATATCTAGGTCCTCATTGATTTTTTTGAATCTAGTAAGGATGGATACTTGTACATCTTTCCAAATTGGTAATCTAGGCCTCAGCACTACCCACCAATGAGTGGTAGTGCTTCTCAAAGTATACACCAATGTACCCATCCTATCTACCTCCTTTGGGATGCATGAATCAAGGTCACGAATATATTCTTCCATAAGATTTCTCCCCTCATATCTCAAGCGCATGGCAAGTTTACATTTGCTTAATAAAAATACTCTCTTCCCCTTATTTATGTTACAAGAGACCCATCTCTTCAAAGTGTGATCAATCTGGACCCACCCAGTCCTCATAGGTTTTGGCACCTTCATACTCACTAAGTGGCACTTCTAACTAGTCATATCATAAGCCTCTTTGACCCATTGATCATAATCAATGTCAATGGTGTTTGAGGCTCATTGTCCATCCTCTCAAGAAAGCACTCCTTGTTCATTAGGGTTGAGAGTTTTGGTGCCTTGTGCCATAATCTTGTATATATGGTTGCTCTTATCCTCCATATCATCACTTTATACATAAGGGGTCCTTGGTCACTTGAGAGGGGGATCACTACCCTATCCTTTCCATTTTCAAATGTCTTTAGCATTTATTAAATCATATATTAGCATTATTTTCATAACACTATGGCCTTTCCAAAAATGCTAGACAATTATCTTGTTCATCGAACTTGATTACCTCAAAGTTAGCACAGGACTTAGTGTCGATGATATCTATAATGGCACTTTTTAGAATCTTGATTGGTTGCACCTTAGATTTGTTAGCTATGAAAATTACATGAGGGGAAGGCCTCAAGGTTGGATTACCCATCTTTTCCCATGCATTCTTTATCAATATATTAACCTTGATGCCTATGTCCATAAGGACCTCGCATACAGACCATCCATCAATGGTAACATTCACCAAGAGTTCTTGATCATACTCCATATTTTGGGTATCCCTAACTTCTCACACCCTTTTCATGCATGGTACAACTTTAACTAGCTTCTACCCTATATTCTCTAAATGTAAGTTCTTAAATAGGGGTAACATCCATTTTATTTGTAAGAGGTGAAATATCTTTGTTAGCTCTTATACCATAGCCTCTTAACCATCTTGCTTCTTGTGAGAGGTGGCAGCTTGCACCTCTAGGTCTCATGTAAGTTGGAGCTCTCCTTGTAGGTTCTGAAGCACACTCATAGCCTACTACAATATATCTTTCTAGTGCATAGGTTTTGGGTAAGGTGTAACTTTTGGTTCAAGATATGTTATGTGCTTAGTGAGGCTCTATTCCCCATATTCTATGTGTAACTTTGGTACTAGTGCAACTAGTGGTTGAGTAGTGAATCCACTATGAGTAGTTGTCTAAATTTTGATTGGCTCTATGTAGGTTAGTTGTGCCTTGGGAGTCCACTTATTTACTTTAGGATCATACATGATCATTCATGCACCCTTATCTATGTCAAGCCTACCTTGGGTTAATTTTTTGTACAAGTAGGGGCATTCCTTGACCTTATGTGTTCTTTGACAATACCCACATGTTGGATGTGTATGGTAGTCACACTAATAGTTCTCAATTGAATTTCACTTGTAACATGATCATGGTGGGAATCTTCCTACACCTCACCCTCTAGTGCCTCTTTATGTCTCATACCTTGCATCCTACTAACCATAGCCTTCATTGCCTTGATTAACTTGCCCCTTGATTATTGTAGTGGCTTATCATGCACCTCTTTCCAAGTTCTTATACATATCATCAATCACTTAGTAGTTATTTGTGGTATGAGTTTCAGCATCACACAACCAATAATGTATGGTTGTGTTAACTTGACTATCATGTTTCAACAAAGGGTAGTTGTGAACATCATGCACCTCATGATAAACCCCACATCTTAGAAGCAATATGCACACATTCCTTCAAGGGTAGTTATTCCTATTATGGCCTTCTATTTTATAATCAGTGCACCATAACCCACTTTGAGCATCTTACAATGAACTATTAGTAAGTTTTTAGAGTTGGGTGGCCATGGATGCAATTTGTGCCTCCATGAATGGGTTGATTTTAGTGTCAGTACTTCTAATTGCCTTGGCTCTAAGTGTGGCTTCAAACACTTCACAAGGGTTTATGAATGTCTTCATGGAAAGTGCTATTCTAAATGATACTAAAAATCCCCCAACAAACCATTGTGCATGCTAGGAGGGGTGAATATCATAAAGAAGCTTGGAAAGAAGAGCTTTGAATCTGGCATTGTACAAGCACATGTTCTTTGGTAGTCATTGGTGAATTTCCTTGAGCATGGAAATGCTCTGCTATTCAAACTGAGGTATATCAAATTATTTCAATAATGCTTCCTTCAAGGTGTCATAATCAACTATAGTCTAGTTAGGATCAAATTTCCTATACCAAGTATGGGCACAATCAAGTAGAGTTATCGTAAACTAGGTTGTTTTATACTCAAATTGGATTATACCTCAAGCGCACCATTATAGTTCACATTTTACTACATGATCTATGGCATTATCTACATCATGATACTATGTCAAGTGCATAGCCATCCAATAATAGATCTATGGAGGGGACAATTGGCATTTAAGGTGATTATCCCCCTGGTACTTGTCTTGGTAGTGACCCTGTTGTTACTGCCAATGTCAAAGATGATGAAGGCACTATACTACTGACTTGTGACACTAGGCCACTTCTTATGGGTTATTGTCTAGTTTTCACAACTGACATTGGCTAAATTGGAATAATTATGCTCATGTTTTATTTTGTCAAGATAGTGCCCAAATATCTAGATGTATCCTCACTTAACTCTTCATAAAGAATAACTTATTTAATAATAAAATAATAGTCCAAGTTTTTAAAATGGTCAAATTTTATGTGGACAATAAGGTCAGTTATCACTCTTATTTATTTATGTGTGGGATATAATGCCTGAGCTAACACTATAGGTTCAAAGGGGTAAGATGCTTCTTGATTGTCTTTAATGGTCAAATTTTGTAGGGACCCAGTGCATTCTTCAAAAATCAATAGTTGAGCTTGATCTATGGCTTCATTATTCCTCTCTTCCTACCATTTCAATTTAATAGATCCTTCCCATGCCCTTCCCACTCATTATGGGTTCTCTCGACACTTCTAGGTTCTAGATCTTCCATAAGCCTATACCTCCACTTGTTATAACTCTATCACTTGAGCTCTCAAGTGTCAATCTGCTCAACTCCTTCCATTGTGCTTCACTTACACATCCCCTTCTCCCCTCCTACACTGATCATACATGAAATAATTTATCCTTCCATTCTCATGATTTCAAAGCCATAATCCACCATCAATTTCTTAATCTTTGTACTAAACTCTTTCATAAATTTGCCTCTGGGCTCATACAAAAACTAATTTTTGCTTTCTCAAGGTAGGAGTATGTCAATACTATGAACTCAAACATGTAACTACTTAGTGTTCTTTACCGCCATTTATCTATAGCTCTAGTCCAAGTGGAATCAAGGTTCTTAAGATTTTCTAGGTGCTCTTTTATCCATCACTTGATGTTCTCAAGGGAGAGTCAAAGCATGATTCTATTGCACCATTACAATAAAAAAATTCAACATAG
Organism: Torreya grandis; assembly: GCA_037957365.1. Taxonomy (NCBI): domain Eukaryota; kingdom Viridiplantae; phylum Streptophyta; class Pinopsida; order Cupressales; family Taxaceae; genus Torreya; species Torreya grandis. The sequence goes on along the minus strand of JARHVA010006651.1, from coordinate 789,085 downwards.
GTCCTGGTAATGAACCAAAATGTTTTAGTTTAATTTAGTAGGTTTCAATTCATTTACTCTATCAGGGACTTATCCAATTGTTCAAAGTCAATATTTGGTTCATTACAACTAGGCACAAAGAAGGTAAGTTCCTGTAGCACTCAAAGTTTATCACTCAGCTATGATTGCGTCAATTCACAAAAGTTAAAATCCTTATGCACTCACCTAAAGTGTATTAGAGAAAGAACCAGGGCTCATGTTGGGATAGTTATGCCATGACATAAATCATTCTTCATAGGACTTGGTCATTGTAGTAATGGTGTTGGTAGGTTCATCAGTGTAGCTATTTTTGGGTTATGTTAATGGTCTATAGTCATAAAGCCTATTTAGGTGGTTCTATTATCTCAAGGGTACACAGCTTTATTTCATTGGGGTTATCACCATTCTGTGTTAAGATGGGTCTATAGAAGGCCTTAGATCAAGTACATATTAGATTTGTGCTTTATACAAAAGTAACATCACTGGGCACGAGTTCTTATCTATACTTTGGCCATTTCTACAAAGTAGGTTGACATCATATTTTACAAAAAGATATTGTTAATGACTTAGACTAGAGCTTCATTGTAACTTAACATTCATATATTGAAATTACACTATTATAACTACTGCATTCACTCCACATTTAAATAACATTAATCAATGACAACCAAATAGAGCTCAAATAGGTGCACCCCATTCTTCATTAATCAAGATTCAAATATAAGGCACAGTCTAAAATATGTAAAACAAACTAGTGCATAATTTAAAATGCTTAAAATCCTAGAGGCTCATAGGTGAGCATGGTTATATAAAAATATATCCTAAAAGGCATATAAGCTAAACATAATTCATAATGGTAGTTAAACATGTAGAACCAATTTTTGCAGAGCTTCAATACACCAATTTGCATCTCATGCTATCTAAATCAAGTTAGGAATTATATTAGATAAGATCATTTTCATGTCAGGGTAGAGGGTGCATGTTGATTGCTGAGCTGGAGCCTTGGTTGATCATTCTACTACTTCCATCACCTTACACCCTTCACACTATGATCTCCACATGCAACCACTCAAGAAGATGCCCTAAAAATTATGTGCCAAGTAACCACCTACCAGTTGGTGCTAGGTCTACAATGATTCCTCTAACTAACACAAAATATACCAAAATAAAAATCATACCAATTGATTGCCTCATGTCGAGATGTTTGTTGAGTTGGTGTGGATCCATACTTAGCCAAAAAAGGGGCCCAACATCTACTTTTGAACCTATGATTTTATCTCCTAGTATCTATTTTTCTTGTTTCTAAATTTAAAAAATATAAAAAAATCAAATACTAAAAAATATAAAAACATTTAAATTATTCTAAAAATCCAAAATAGAGTCTTGAGCATGATTACACATATTTTTTACATCATTTTCATATGTTATTTAAGTCATTATCAGTAGATATCATAATATTTTTTCTATCACACATGCATTTCATTGGTACTTATAAGTGTTATTTAGGACATAAAAATTTACATGGACTAAAATGTTGGACTTGCCTCTACCCAACAACCATGCCATGTTGGGGGAATCTTATCCAAATGTCATGGTATTTATAGGTGTTACCATTCTACAATTCATATATAATGTTGAACTATATACTTTTCAAAAATATATTTTTAACATCTCTATTTTACATTGTCTATTGAGATATGTTATTTTATAGGATGGGATCACATTACATATACATAGTGTGGACTATACTTTTAGTTCTATGCTCCTTCAATGTTGTTTCATTTCTTGCATAATAGGTTTAATATTTCTTGATTATTATGTGTGTCCCTTTTTCCTTTTGTGAAAATTACTTGATTATATCTATGATATCATTATTTGGTATGTGCAAAATTTGACCATGTGCATTGTTTGTGGCCTTTGGCATTGTGTTTGGAATATTTGATTATGCAATATTTGAACATGTCCCTTGTATGCAGCCTTTGGCCTTATTATTTGGCATTGCCCATGTTGTTTTTATGTGATTTTTTATCTTGTTGAGCTTGATGAGTGACATGATCCATATCATGCACTAACTAATTATGTAGCCTTATTTTATTACAACTATTAATATGAGCATCACTGATACATTTATCTAGATTAACCACTTTAGGTCTGACCTCATATGTCACATATATGATTTGAATGATACATATCTTACTTTGATGATATATATTTTCACACATGCTATTATACTCAATTATTACATCTTAATATGCATGATACTATTAACTTTTATTTTAAGATGAGTTACTTTTAAGATATGCCCTTCACCCTAAAAGGGGGAATTTTAGTGGGCTTTTCATACAAGAAATAAGCCTCTATGAGAAAAAACTCAATTTTGGGTACAAAATATAGATTCAAATAATTTATAATGGTATAAAATTCAATTATTAGTTCAAATTATGGGGGCATATGCCATGCATATACATTCACATTATAGGAACATATTATAGATTCATACATTTTGGGTGCATTTGCATAGGCATATGAGCACATGCTTCAAATTTAAATTATAAAGTTCAAAACTACATACTATTATAGATTATAAATTTATTATATTAGGGTATGATACAAATTCATGCACACTATACTATTTTTTAAAATTTAGGAGGTATGACATAGATTCAAGCCATACTTTCATTGCTAATTATTTGTGGTCATGGTAGGGGCATGGATGTTATTTATTCTCTTTAGATCATGCATATAGTAACTAAGGAATAAATTGATAATTAAATCTATATATCATTTGAAATGGTTGACGTAGTTAAAGTGCATAGAGCATATTAGAGATTTAATGCCCTTTAGAATTATATCTTGAAAATTTATTATGGATTCTAACCCATTTTTGTCTTGGGGTTACAAATACCAACAACAAAAAATAAAGGTTTCTACCTCCCTCAACAGATTATATTTTATATATATTTTCACTTCAAATTAGGGATTGATAACCCTCAATTCAATATGGTTCAAGAAATGAATCAATCTCTCCAAGAGCTTCATGGGAAGAACCAACCCTCCAATGCTTCAAAGAAGCATCATCTCCAAGAAAATTTATAAGAGAAATAATAGTTTCACACATATATATTCACTATGAGACAATTAACATGATTGGATCTTTCTCCCAAAGGTAAAGTGTGTTGTACACACTCAAGTACATCTTTCCTTTTACTATAGTAATTTTATTTATAGATTAAAAAGGGGTTGTAGATACTCATATTTGGTCATGAATACTTGATATGTTAGTTTTGACCCATCTTATATGACTAGAGACCTAAAATTGGTCAAATTTTTCCACCTCACTCTATCATAAGTATTTTTATGAGGCCATCCTTTCTAAGTTTTTATTTTACACCTATAGAAATATGTTTAATCATTAAAAATATCTCTAACCAATCTTACCCTTCCAAGTCTTAATCAACCCACACAAGTCAAGATCGATAGTCAAACCTGTCTTTATGGGTTCATCCTTACCTTCACCAAGAAACAAATCTTTTTCAAATTTGAACATTACATTATAGGTGGTATGTTTTTTTATAATAAGTAGTATGAAGTATCACCCTTTTGGATTGATATAAAAGCACATATAGGCCACATATTATACCACTTGGCAATTTCACTATTTGGAAGCACTTATACTATTACACATAAAATAAAAGTTCCCTATTCTTTCCAATTCTAATTTTAATCACTAGAAGCATCCCTTAGCCAAGTTACACACCTATTCTATTGAAGTCAAGCAAAGCATTATCAAGTTCTATCCATCTCTGTATGCATAGATGTAGTAAAGGAGAACTATTGCACTAAGCACTCTAGGTGGGAGAACTACATGGGTTTAAATTCCCTCCTTAGAGTATTAAATATGTAGGAAATGTTTAATCATAGGGGTGATTGGGGTCTACTCAGCCCATTACACTTCCCCATTTATTTTTGTAGGTTTTCAACTATCACAAATACTAGTAGGGTTTGAATCTTGCATAGGTCATTTTTAGGTCATTCTCACATAGTTGAAGGTCAAAATTTTGCATAGAGACGTATTTCAAGAAAGCACATATGATTGTTCTTTTAGATTCCTATTTTCCCACACAATTCAAGATTGAATCATAGAAGATAATAGTGACAGTCGATCATGACCTTTTCCAAATAGTTTTGTCCTAGAATAGTGACAACTCCTATTTAAGTTTCACATGCATAATCAATCTAAGTTGATCATTTCCAGTCATCTTTCAGTCACACATAATCAATCTAATAAGTAGAAATCAACTAAGTTTTCTTTGTTTTTCCATAGCTTCTTTCATTCATTTATGTTTCATCCATTCCAGTACTTTACTTTCAATGTGTTAGTTATAAGTTATTTACAACATTTTCTACTTTTCAATTCATTTTATCTTGATTATATTTAATACACCAATTAATTTCAAACTCTAATAAAATAGACAATTTGAGTTTTGCAATATAGGCCTCAATCTAATAGTGTGAGTCACATTTTCTCATTGATGTCATCATTTTTATTTAAACTAACTTGAACTATAGATATTGATAAAATCAAATGGCTTGAGATCTCTACCTAGCCTTCATTTACTTAGATATTTGAAATACTTTCATCAAATTGACTAAGGCATTGAGTAAGGCCTCGAGTCTCTAAGATTTTGAATAATCCACCACAACCACCATGAGGTAAAACTAAGATTTGATTATATAATAGAGATCTATAATTCCTTAAGAGTTAGAAATAAAACATAAATGAAACATCTATGTTTTACCAAGCCGCTTATGAAAAAGAAGAGGAAAACTATGAGAACCTAGTTTTTCTTAGGAAGCTATTGAAGAAGCATTATGTATTTAATAAGAACAAAATTCAATCTCATTTTAATTTATATATTTTTGAAGGTGCTTAACATTTAAATTTAAAAGAGAAATTCCCTAATATAACATTTTAAGTCTACATGTCATATTTTTTAGATTTTATCTTTAGACTTTGAGACTGAGGACCATTTTTTTTTTAGATACTCTCCTTATTAAAGATAATGTGATGATTATTTTACCTATTTATAGATTATATTGGCTCTCTCCAAACATTCATGGATCATAAATACCAAATATGTTAGCCCTCTTTCTGTGGGAGATGTTTGACTTTTACCAATAGCTTCTCAAACATAAGTCACCAAGGGGGTTTACTACACCAAGTTAATTACATCCTACTCTCAACCATCTAACATCATCAGTAAGAAGAGGTCTCATGGAAATCTTCCAAACTTATATGTTAGACTAGTGAGACATAACAAACTCAATTAGTCACATGGTCTCCCACCCATCACACGCTTATTTATCACTTTGAGTTTTAGAAGTGTTTCTCTAAAGCAACGAGGTTTAGCTCACTATGCAAGACCCTCCTCTTTTTATATTCTTCATGGTATCTTATTTTTTTGGATTTTTTCTTTTCGTTTACTCATTTCAGATTTAGTTTCTCTTTTATATTATTTTGGGTGTGTACTGTACTCCCCCTATCTTCTTTACATTAAATCTTTTGTAGTCCTATGGGCTAATATTGATTAATGAGGGATTGAAAAGGCTCACATCCATTAGGAACACAATTAAGAGGTCCAATCCTCAAACATTATATCTAATAATATGTCAATCATATATCCCTCATAGGTTGTTTAATTACCGGTGGGATTTTTTATCTAAGTTGCATTAGTGTAGGTTTTTATTACATTTAATGGTTTTTGCCTACACATGTTTAGTTTAGCTTTCTTAGGTATCTTTTAAGTCATTATTAAACATAATACCACATTCATGAAAAAGTGAGCACATGTTTATATTTCACCTATAAAATATATCTTCCTAAAGATTTTATGGCTAATGATGTTAATGTTATTATTAAAATATTTTGATTGTTAAGTAATTACTTCTTCTAGCTCATGTTTGATTTCACTCCTACACACAAGTAGTCACATCATGCATTTGACTCTATCCAATAGATCCTTGATTGTGACCCACTATGACATAGTATCAAATCTTTTTTGGTAGGTGAATTTCATTGTTCATGTGGTGAAATCTTGATTTTTTAAATTGTAAATAATAAATCTGCCATTCATTAAGATAGTATATTGTATATTCACCATCTCTCAGATTTTGTTATTCTTCTAGGATTCTCAATGGATTCAAATTTAGAAAAATAACAAGGAATAATATGTCTCTTATTGGTCACATATCATTTGGTATGTTTTCATATAAAATGGCTTTCACCATCAAATTCAAAAGGTATCAAAAACTTAGAATTAATTATGAACACAACCTAGTTTCATGACAGTTGATTTTTGCCTTTTTTAGAGGGTTTTAAGGCTTTTCTAGTAATTTCATGCAAATATGTATAATCTACAATCTTCAAAGAAAAATACTTTATAGGTTTTTTTGGGTTTTTAGCTATCTCTAATGGGCCTTTGGTCAAATTTCAACTGGAGTAAATCTAGTGTTTTTTAGAAAATCAAAGTTTTTATACCTACATGTACTACGAGAACCATCAACATCTCTGGTACCTACAAGGATACATCTAAATCTTGATAGAAAAAAACCCTGATGGCTATAAGTATACACTATATCCTTGACAAAAAAACCTAACGTCAGGACTTTTGACTGTAGGAGTAGTTGGTTTTCCTAGCATCGAGACTTTTGACTGTGGGAGCAATCAACTTCTTGACATCAAGAGTTATGACTATGGGATCAATCAAATCCCATGGCATCTAGAGTTGTGATGGTGGGGGAAGTCATTAACTCCAACATTAGGATTTTGGATTGCAGGAGCAATTAGAAACCCCAACACATGCATAGAGGGATTACATCCTTGATGCATTTCTTTATTATGGGAAACATCTGACATCCTATCATTGAAATTTTGGGGTGCACATGAAATCTAAAACCCTATGTAATAGGGTCCTTCAACCTTGACACAAAAACCTAACATTAGAGAATTCAACTATGGGAGTAGGGAAAAATCTATCAAGTGTGTAGCTTCCTCCAAACTTAGATAATAGTATAGAGGATGTCAAATTTAATCCATTAAAGTGTGACACTATTTATTTTCAAAAAGGGGTCTTTGAGTGCACCCAAATTTGGTCTTATCCCCTGATCATATAGGATTTAAGCCCTTGGTTTCATCCAACCTAAAATTACTTAACTTTTTCTTGAAAAAGGAATGACTTTTTTATGTAGAGAAGTTCCACCAAAAAAAATCAATAATTTGTACACCCAAAAAAAATTGGAAAGTGGAGAACATTATTTTTGCTAGCAATAAATATTAAAACATGCATAACTTTCAACCTGTTGCTCTTTTTGAGGTGTCATTTTTTTGAAAGTGCATATTTTTTAGATCTAAACATTGGTGATATTCTTGTGCCTTATAAATTTGAACTTCTATAGATTCAAGGGGTGTTACATTCCTAGTCTATAGCACACATAGTTCATCACATACTTTTATCTTGCATCATGGATCTTAGTTCTATTCTAATTCTTACACCATTCAACTCTCACAAATTAAAACTCAAATATAAAATCCTCTTGAGAAACATAGGCTTGCACTAAATCATGATGGGTATAGAAACAAACTAAACACTTGAGGCAGAGAAGGTGAAGTGGTATAACTGAAGTGATGAAGCTTAAAATCTATTATGCATGTTTATATCTCCTGACTTACTCTTTCATATTGAATCTAAAACATTTCTAAATCAACTATGGTCTACATTGGCATGCCATTTGTGATCAAGGAATACAAAACAGGTGTTTAGATCATATGTTAGCTTCACAATGAAATCAAAATTAAAGGAAACACACTAACATGCATAGCATTATCTTGCCTAGATCAAAGAAGAGGCTTAGTGAATAAAACCAATTGACAAATCATAAATAAAATGAAATAAAAACAACCTTTATTACCTTCCTTGAATTCTCCAAGAGATTTTTTCATTCACTTGCTCAGCTTATGATCAAGAGGTCTTTGGCAAATGGATTTGTGTGGATCCTTCTCTACTTGGAACCATGGTTTGGATCATGCTTGCTTGATGTAGCTTGATGGCTTGATGGCTTGTCTTATGATTCATAATTTTGGCATTATAACTCTATATATTTTAATCTTGTCATCAAACTAGCATTATAACATTATTATGTTCCAAGCTCTCCAAATGAAGAGGTATATGCATGTATTTATAGGTTTAGCAACTAACCCCAATCCAAGCTGAGTTAGAGTATAGTTAAAGCTTAGAATGGTTTCAAACTTAACCTTTGTGAGTTAATTAATACTAGTAGGTTTAAAATGTGTCAAATGGTCATGAATAATAATTAATAGGCATGTTGAGATATTTTTGGATTTTTGACAACTCATTAAAAGGTAATTAGGAATTCTTAGGATATTCTTTGATTTTTGAATTTGCTTTTTGATAATTCATTTAATTTCTCAAGGATGATTCAATTATACATTTGATTAGGTTTTGCATGTTAATTAATTATGTTTAGGCATTTTAGCATTTTTCAAGATTTGAATTAATTTGATGTGTGCATTTATCCCATTTAATTAATTTATAATCCAAATTGTATTTTATGAAGGAAATTTTGAGATGTTTAGTGATTTTTAGGATAGATTTATAGAGGCTGGAAAGAATCAGTCTAAAGTCTGATATGAAGCTATTGGTGGCCAGTTTTAGGTGTCTATAGGATGAACTCTTTAGAAAATAAAATGAAATGAAGGGTCATGATTAGAGAATGAGATCATAAATTTGAGTCCATGTGAGTTTGATATGATTCAATAATTTTCCACCAAGTTTAAATAACTCATATTATAGTTAAAATTATATGGCATTGACAAAAATGATGATCAATTTATTCTTTTTGTACTTGCCAAATTAGGTTTTAACTATTTTGTCTTCGTCTCTACCTTTCATGCCACCAAGTGGGCCATTGTATCTACATGGACCATGTCATCCTTAGATAATTTTACTATTGACTTGATTCAAGAGAAAGATGAACTCATTCAAATGGGTACACTGAAATCATCTAAATTGCATGCCTTGATAGTGAGTCATGATAGACAAAAAGCTTCCAATAGTAAGGAGAAGACAGAACAAGAAGAACCCAGAGCAAAGAATGGGTCAAATATTTGAAACTTAGACAAAAACATAAAAAAATCCTCCTCTTTAGATGGTAAATCCAAGAAATAATGACTCACATGTGGCTAATATAATAAACCTAGACATGATGAATCTAAATACATGAAAAATTAGAATGACCAATTGAGAAGCATAATATCAATGTCCCTAATTTTTCTAATTAGAATTTATTAGCAAAAGAGTATTATAAGGCCAAAATTAGTAATAATAATAAATCACTTCTTGCAATTGCATCCTAGCCTTCCACATGGATTGATTCTGGTGCATCATACCACATGGCTTCATCATAAGACATGTTCTTGTCCTTGGAGTCTTATTTTATGCCTTCCATTTTATCAGGTGATGATACTTCTACTAAAGTTAGTGGGAGTGGATTTGTTGAAGTGAATTATGGGATAATTCATGATGTTTTATGTGTTCCCTCTTTATCCACCAATCTCCTATCTATTTATTAGATCACTCACGTTAGTTTAGGAAAGAGATTTGAGTTCACACCTAATTTAATGGTTATTAGGGAAGCTAACAGTGACTCAATTGTTACATTTTAGAAAGTAGATCACTAATATAGGTTGTATAATTTCTCACATTTTTCTGTTGATCAACCCTTTAATACATTGCTCACTCATTAGATGAGGTAATTAAATTATCACAATGAGCACTTTGGCCATCAATAACTTCATCATCAAGACATGGTTTCAGCATTGCCACAAGTTAAGTATCTTGATGGAGTTTTTTAGGGTTTCATTATTCGTAAGAATCTAGAGGAGAAGTATGATGAGGGTAAATCACATAGAGCTAAATAGATATTAGAGATTATTCATAGTGACATTACTAGCCTAGTTCTAAAACCTTCATTCAATAGGATAAAGTAAATGATTACTTTCATCAATGACTTTTTGAGGCATACTTGGCTATATTTTCTTGAGCAAAAATTAGAGGCCTTTGACCATTTTCATAAATTCAAGACCCTTATGTAAAAATAGTTAGGTAAAGCCATGAATATTTTGTGGACTGATAATGGTAATGAGTATGCCAGTAACTCTTTTGAGAAATTTTGTACATAAAGGAGGATTTAAATAAACCATATAGTTCCATATATTCCTTAATAAAATGATGTTTTGGAGTGAAATAATAGGTCCATGAAGAAAATGGCCAACTTTATGATACACTCCAAGTTTCTTGCACCTCAGTATTGGGATGAGGCCATCAACTATGCTTGTTACATCTAGAACCAAGCTTCTCACAAAGAATTATAGGGAGTCACTCCTTTTGAACCTTGGAGTAGTTAAAACCCTACACTCAAACACTTTTGAGTGTTTACTTCACTTGTTATGTCTTATATTCTAAAGAAAAATCTAAATTAATGGAACCTTAGAAGTAGCCTTGCTTTTTCATTGGATATCCTAAGGGTGTTAAGGGATACATGATTATTCATCCCACAACTCATGATTTGTTCATTGAAAGGAGTTTTAATTTTATAGAGGGTCCTTTAGACTCCACACTTGACACCTCTCACTCTTCATTAAATGTGCTTGGATTTGATGACAATTTTGATAATTTTGATCTGCCTGATCAACCTCTTTATGATCTAGATTATTCTTTTAGTTATAATGATGAGAGTATTGATGAGGATTCCCCTCCTATATTACATTTAGATGATTTTTAATCTCCTCCTAACTCTCTGAGCACTGGTCCTCTTTAGACTAGATAGACACTACAAAGTGTTGGCCAATGGGTTGAAAATCCATTACACAATAGGCAAATTTATTTACAATCCTAGAATGCCCCACATGCTTACATTGCATATGTTTCTAATCTACAATCATTTAATGAGGAATTAATCACTTTTGAGTGGGATACTTCAATGAAAAATAAGCATAGTATTTTACATAGGAACAACACTTGGGATCTAGTCCCGTTTCCTAAGGGAAGAAAATTTGTTTGATGTAGGTAGATCTACCAAATAAAATTTGTAGCAGATGGGTCTAGAGACAAGTTTAAAAAATGTTTGGTAGAAAAATGTTTTTCTCAAGTACCATGTAATAATTATACCAGGACATTCACCCTAGTTTCCAAAATGAACTCAATCCAACTCACACTCATTATTACCATAGCACATCATTGGGATGTTCATCAGATGGATGTGAACAATGTCTTTCTTCATGGTGACCTTAAAGATAAAATATAAATGGAACAACCACTAATATTTGTGTAAGATTCTTCCTTAGTTTGAAAACATCTTAAATCTATATATGGCCTCAAACAAGTTCCTCGAGATAAGTATGCCAAGATGGACTCTATATATAAATGGAAATGCATTTGATCTATAAATTATATTGAATGTAAAGTACTCATCCTCAAAAACCATAGAATTCAAATTGATCTGTAAGGAATGCATAACCAATGTTGTAATAGCCATGAACATATTCTTCTTCTGAATCTGATTCTAACTCAAGAGACTCTAAATCCAATATTAAGACTGATGTTGATTTAGATTTTGATGGTAAATCTAATGTCAGTTCAATAATAGAACTTAACTCTAAATTTGATTATTCATCTAACGGTTACTCTATTATAATTATGTCTTATTAAATATTTGGTTTTGGATAAGTAATGACCTGTGATGGCATAATGGGCTCCACAAAAATTGGTTTGTTAGAGGAGGACTCCTCTAGGATGGAAGAAGGTCAAGATACAACTCCTTAGATACTAGATTATTAAGAGGAGGCTCTTGAAAAATAGACACATGGTCAAGGTAATGATTTTCCCAAAGGTGGTTATAATCATTAAGAAGTGACTCGACAAAGACTAGCTCATCAGTGTGAGACTCCTTGACAACTATTATAGGATCAATAAGTGATTCATTATAGATTAACTTATCACAAATGGTTGATTCAATAGAAACATCTAGGATTGGTTAGTTCTCTTCACCTTGGTTTCCAATGAGTTAGAAAATACTAGTTTTGAACATAGCTTAGTCTCTGAAGGATTGGATTAGTTAAGGTTTGGAAGGGATTAGTTCTAGATGAGGAATGGCTTATGGTTGGATAATGGTAGTGCATTAGGGAGCATGATTTATTTCATGATCTAAAGTATGAAGTCCTAAAAAGGTAATGATAGGGCATTGTGGGGCTTGATTGCCTACATAAGCCAAAGGATTAGGTCTTGGAAAGATAAAGAGGCATTATGGAGCTTCATTGCTCACATAATCCAAAGGATGAGGTCTTGGTATGGGAATGGTGTGGCATTGTGGCCTTAGAATAGAAATAGTATGATGTGGTGGAGCATAATTACTCACATAAACCAAACCATCCAAGTCTTCCTCATATACCATATCATCCTAGTTATGAGTTGGCTCATAAGGTAATTCTTGACTATGTTCCACATATTGATTATTGTAAAGTGAGTATAGATCTATATCCCAAAAAATATTATCTATAGTTGGTTATTCAAAGTCCTCTTCACAAGCCTCTTCATACCAATCCAGGTCTCAAGTTGGATCATGATCTAGTTTGTGACTTTATTCCCATGAATGATTATTATGAGGTGGATAGAAATCTATCTCACAAACCATATTATAATTGTTACGATCTTTACTAAAGCTATCAAATTCATTTTGTGTGGCCATTCTATCATAAGTTATATTATACGTGACTCCACCATAGGTGTAGCTAGACATATCTGCATAAATGATGAAATCTCTAAAAATAAAAAGGCTTAGAATTCTACAAACTCCAAAGAAACAATGTTCAAAAGACAAATGGTTCAAACTTGGTCTAACTTATCAAAAGTGGAGTTGTATCTTCAATGTAGTTTTAAAATGGAGTTGTATATCAAAAATGGTTTATGATAATACTTGGCATAAAATATTCTAACATCAAATGTCTAATGTCAAATGTCATACACATAAAAGGTCAAGTGTCTGATTAAAAACTGGCATGTCAAAGGTCTAGGTCAAAGTGTTCCAAATAAAGTCTAAACTAGGAAAGGAAAAAGTTAAGTTACTACGTTTTTTGTCCAAATGTAGATTCAAAAGATTATCTCAAAAAAATAGGCATATGCTAGGACTTTTAGCCAAATGGTATCAAAAGCTAGACTTGAAACAAAGGTATCATGTGATTTGATTTAATCTAATAAGTTTGGAAATAACTTTGACATAAACTCGACACATAAAATCAAACATAAACATGATCAGTTGGCATAAGGCATAAGACAAAAGGCTTTTTGAATAAATATTGTGTTTTCCCAAATAAAGACACAACCAATGATAAGGATAGGTACTAAACAAACAAACCATCAATAATTTTCAAATTTAGGTAATCTATTAACCAAATATATGAAACCCAAAAGAGAAAGATTTGTGTATAATCCCCATGAATTAAGGCCTAAACAAAAATCAATCAATGTTTGAATCCAAATTTGACAAGTTTAATTGAAAACTCAATGGTGAAAACTAGGATTTGACCAAATAAGCTAAACAAGATTGGACAGCATGACAGCACAAGACAAAGGTCTAAATGGTATACATAACATGGTTTAAAAACAATAGTTTTTTATACAAGGTAAACTAGTCTTGAAATAAATTAAGTATCATAATGGCATAATCATGCTCGAATGATGTGATCTATGTTATGTTTCAAAGACTCAAAAGGCTCAAAATGTTTTGACATGAATTGGGTAGCATAACACTACCCTCCTCAACTCAAATTGACACACACATAAACAAGTTTAGCAAAAATTTCAAGGCACAAGTGTGGTGTAAAATGGTTGGCATAATGTCTCTCTAGACAAAAGAGTGACGTATAGACAAATTTGTTTTGACATGGATTTATGAACAAATAAACAAGTTTTAGTCTCAAAACATACCAAGCAAAAATGACCAAAATACTCTAAGTATAATCATCTAAATCATATTAAGGGTATGGAAATATAGGGTTGAATAAACGAGTAAGCTTTTGAACATTTCTAGGGGAATAAATTACATAATGACTTTCACATCAAATGATACAAAATACAAGTACAAAAATTGGGTGATCATGGCATTGGCTAGTTGTAAACAGGTCTAGTCTTCTTTACAACCACTATAACATGTTTTTCATTCAGTTTAGTGTGATGTCTAAATCCAGATACGTCCCATGTGTAACTTAGGAGTAAGTGAAGTCAATACTAGGATATAAAACTATGGATCAAAGCTTCCCTAAAGAACTCATGGGAAGTAATGGCGTCCCAGTCACAAGCCAAGTTTACATGAAATAAAATACTAATAAAAAGACTTTAGGGTCATTTTCAAGGTCACCCAAATTTTGATGAGTTTTTAGGGAGTGTTTTAGATGACATTAATTCTAAGCCTTGTACTAGAATTTTTTCAATTAGGATGGCATTTTTTATTTTTAGGGTTCCCTAAAGGGGATAAATGAAAGAGCATACCTGCGACATCTTTCTGTTTGCCAATCAAAAAACAACTAAAAAACTATTGAATACAAAAAATTAGACAAGTGAGTTCAATTTTAAGCACCAATTTTAAAAATTAGGTGGTGTTATTTTGACCCCTTGGTCTTAATTTATAACTTTGAAAGCTAACTACAAGATTTAAGCAATAGCACCCTAAATGATTTTTCTTTAAGCACCAAAATGAAAAGTTTGATTCATTTTAAAAGACCCAAAAAGAAGTTTAAAAGGATCTATTTAAGCATGCTTTGATGATTTTTCAAGTAAAACTTGGAAAAAAAATGTTAGCAAGATTTTTAGCTTAGAAGTACTTTTGAAGATGAAACAACCAACATAGAAAAATGAGCTCTCGAGTTTGTGTAAAACAAAGTTACCATCAATGGTTATAATAACTAGTGATGGTGATGTTCATGTAGACCAACAATGGTTTTATTAACTAGTGATGGTTATGCAGATTGATGTCAATTTTACTAACTTAACTGAGAATGGTTTGTCAATGGTTTACTCAATCGGTGATAGTTACTATGTAAACCCATGACAAATAAAAATGGAAAAACAAAGTTATAAAATCAAATTTCAAAATTTTTAATGATATAAATGAAGATTTTAAAGTTTCATAATGATCTTCTTCATGCATGGGATGTATTTGGTCCTACCAGGCATGCCATTATGTGAACTAGGAATTTGACTAAGAAGAGAGGTTTAGCATTGTGTTAGTGACAAAATGAACAAAGCAAATTGAAAATAACACACTAAAATAACACCTTCATGCCTAGTTACTAGGGTGAGCTTAATAACAAAAACAACTAAAAAGTAAGGAAAAAAAAGAATCCTTTAACTTCTTTGGATGTTCCAAATGCTTTTGTAGTAGTGGCTTCCTTAGCTTGTGCTCATGAAGTCTTCATCAAAGGAGGCTTGGCTATCTCCTTCTCACCTTTGGCTTTGGGTTGGCTTATCTTGGAATCAATTTGGCATGGTAACACTAATTGAAATGACTTTTGGAATCATTTATGCATTATAAATTTGCATTATCAAGACTTTGAAATGATGTTAATGGCCTCTCTATTTATAGATTTTTGCAAATGGCTAGAATCAATCTGAACCATCCATCTCAAGATTGAGATGTGTGGATAAGGATTAATTTAATTATGTAATTAAAATCCATAAATAGGCTCATCAATATTTGGGATCAAGGACTAATTAAGAGGCATGGAGGGCATTGATGAGGTATGGGAGGCATGAATCATGATATTTGTGGCATTTATGGCCTAAAGATGTATTTCAAAGAAATAAGGTCACCTAATAATGCAGATATCTACTCAATATTAATTTCTAAAAATAAGTATTCAATAAGTTTCCATGGAATTATTAATTATGCTCTAATTTAGATTAACTATCTCTTAAGCATGATTAAGCACTTTGTGCACAAATTACTCAAATTGATCATAATGCCTTGTTATTAGTCCAAAATTTGACTGGATTGGAATTAGAAGTCAATGTCAGATGCATTGGATCTGTTATCCCATTTAGGATGTAGCCAACACCAAATAACAAAGGTACATGTCTCATGTAAGATATTTAATACTAAATAGCAATTAAGAGCACCCAAGTGTAAAATTGGCATTTTGACTCAGAATGATCTGATCAAAGTTAGTTGGCCCATAAATTACATTGTCCCATTTAATGATACTCTAGCCAAAATTGGTACTTGAATATGTTAGTTTCACATCTTTTAGGATGTTTTAGTAGTTTTAGGCCAAATTATGCATTTTGGTACGAATTGGTCAAAATCTTGATTGGAGGTTATCAATGGCGACTTTTAGGTGTCTATAGTTTGCCCCTGTTTGGGAAGGTGTTGCAAAGCATAGGAAAAGTAATGTCTTATTAATAATGAGAGATGGCATGTATGCCAAGAAGATGATGGTTAAAGAACAAAGCTCCAAATGGTTTTGGGAAGCCTATGATGATTCCTTTTTAAGAGAGTGGTCATCACATTTATTGATGGGTGGTCCCTCAAAAAGAAATAAGAAGAAAGGTAGAATTAATCCATGGTTGAGATTAATCCAAATAAGAAAATACTTGCATGCATTGATGTAAACAAAATGATGATTTGCCCAAAGGTAGTTATAATCAAGAATAAAAGTCAAAATAATGATTTGCCCATAGGTTTTTATAATCATTAAGTAGACTTGGATTGGCTAAAAATGATGGTGCCCCATTTAGGGATGATTAGCAAGCATAACTCAAGGATATAACCTACAATATAGATTAAAAATGAGCGGGTGAAAAATGATGAAAGAGATGGATAAAGGAATAAGATTGATCATTAGAAATGATTTAGTTGTACCTACCAATGAGGAGATGCCTATCCTTATTAGTAATGATACAACTAGAATGGCCAATGGGTTAATTTGATCAAGGGTGGGATGATATGATTTACCAAGATGCCAAGGAAAAACTTTTGTGGCTCCATTGACTGTAGACCTTTCTAAAGCTAATTTTTGTTGTAGCATGTGATGGTAGGATTAATGATAGAACACCATGAAGACTATCCCAAAATATTCATAAGGATTGACTCTTGATATGATAAACACTCAAAAATAATACACCAATGATAAAAACCATGATGATAATATTGACATATGAATATGGATAGACTCAAGAATAATGTGCTTGAGGAATCACCCATGAATCCATATAGACTGAGTCAAGGCAATAGTGCTGAAAACAAAAAATAGGCAAGCAAATAAATAAACAAAAAAACAAACAATCTAAAATAAACAAATAAATAAAAATCCTAAAAACAAAAGCAAAATAAAGCATCCTAAAAATGACAATGCCCTAGTAAGGTAGATTAAGGATAACTAACTAGACTTAGACAAGATAAATATTTTAGGATTTTGAAATATTATGAATGTTTTTATCATTTTTAGGTATCTTAACTCATTCAAGAATGACAAGATACCTGATCATAAAATGGCGAGAGTGTTTGTCTTAGGTTACTCACAAAATGGTGAGAGCATTTGGCTTAGGTTACTCATAAAATAGTGAGAGCGTATGGAAAGGGGGACTGAGGTGGCCTCAACATGAATTGAGCATGACCCACATAGTCCTAAAATGACCTCAAGTCATAGTATTTCCATCCACAAAAAAGGTAAGGAAAAACCAAATAGGTCCTAACAAGTTCTCAAATCTGACAAATGGTTAGTCAAATGAAAATAGTAATGGTAAGGTGATATGGCAATGCATGGTAAACAAGTGTTTCCCCTGGTTTGTCCATAGGCAATTATAACCAGGATATAATGGCATAGGTAAATGATACTAATTTTCCCATAGGCATTTATAATTAGCAGCAAGATTAGTGAAACATTGATTTTCCCATAGGCAGTTATAATCAGGCTGACATAAATAAACTTGATAGGATGAAAGATATCTTGCTAGATCAACTGTCACACTAATTTCATAGAATATCATTGTAAACAAAAATATGATAAGAGTTGAAACTTGATCAAAATCCCCTCTCAAAAAGTATAAGAAGAACCAAAGTAGCCAAGATCAAAATAGGATTGGGTAGGATGACTAAAAATAGGCTTTGGTCTAGATAGGAATGGAATGGTAGGATCAGAATGGCATGGACTTGGATAAATTGGTAAGAAAGTTGCCCCCAAGTGATGGAGTGAATGGATGGGATCTATAATAATGTAAAATAGGAATATGTAATAATGGAAATGGTATGGAAATGAAATGGTATGGTACATGTTTTTGGATTCAGTGTGTTAAAAGGCATATGATTCTATTGTTCCTGTCGAAGTGGAGATGCACAACCTGATCAACAAATGATACAAATAGAAAAATAAATCATGTTAATTTGCTACCCCACACCTCATTTGAATATTTTTTCTATCAAAAACTACCTACAAAATGTTATTTTGAAAATGTTGTTATGATCTTCATTGGTCATTGATTTTGATTCCTTCAAACATCGGGACAAGGTATCTTTATAGCCTCTACAAAGGAAAGTGAGACCATGCATGGTAAACAAGGAAAAATAATGGATGGTAGGTTTGATTTTGAAATGGAATGGTAGATGATAATGTAATGTGGAAATGTTTGGAAACAAATGAATATTAGGATGTTCAATCACATGTAATATTATTGATAATGGATTTGACATAATTTTGGTTGTGGCAGGGTCGAAGACTTATTCTATCGATAGGACCATAAAAATTTTATATTGTTTGGGCTTGAGAGTAGCTAACATTTGATTATGTTGTAGATAGGAAGATATTTTGATTTGATCTTTGATTTTGTCTTCATCAAGCAGTGAATAACTTTTGTGCTCAGTTATTGATGCCTCAATTAGGTTTTCACTAATGAATTTATCTTGATTGTCTTGTAGTGCCTCTAATAAGGTTTCACTAATGAACATTAGCTTTTGACTTTTATTTTATTCTAACACTTCTAAAAAATTTTAGAAGATGTTGAGTTGGAACTTTGATTGTATCCTAGTACCTCTAAAAAGGTTTCACTAAGAGAGTGTTCTTCTGCTATATGAATGTGGTATTGGCCTCCTTGCTCTTTTTCAACTACTATATCACCATGGATGTAGTTCAAAAAAGTGTGATTTTTTCAATCCCATTAACATTTATGGGAGATGGAATGTCAATGATATGGCTATTTTGGTTTATGGTAATGTCTTGTGAGATGGTAATGGAATGGGGAGAGGCTGCACAATCCTCATATAAGATACTAGGATAAATTGTATCAAAGCTAAAGTACTCATCCTCAAGAACTATAAAAGGATCACAAATATATTTAAATTGATCTACAAGTCATGTTTAACTAATGTTGTAATAGCCACAAACATATTCTTCTTTTGAATTTGATTCTAACTTAAGGGACTCTAAATCTGATGTTGAGAATGATGTTGATTCAGATTCTAATGTTAAACTTGATGTTAGTTCAAGAATAGAACCTAACTCTAACTTTGATTCTTTATTTAATGGGTACTCTATTACAATGATGTCTTTTTGAATATTTGGTTTTGGAAATGTAACGGCCTGTGATGGCATAATGGGCTCCAAAAAAACTAGTTTGTCAGAGTGGGACTCCTCTAAGATGGGAAAAAGGTCAAGAGATAACTCATTAGAGACTGGTTTGTCAATAGGAGGCTATTTAAAAATAGGCACATTATTGAGGTAATGATTTTCCTAAAGGTAGTTATAATCATTAAGAAGTGACTCGATAAAAATTGGCTCATCAGTGTGAGACTCCTAGAAAACTAGTATAGGATCAATAGGTGATTCATCACAGGTTGACTTATCACAAATGGTTGATTCAATAGAAACATCTCAAATTGGTTGGTTCTCTTGGCCTTGGTTTCTAGTGAGTTGGAAACTACCAATTTTTAACACAGCTTGGTCTTTTAAGGATTAGATTAGTTGAGATTTGGATGATATTGGTTCTGGATGAGGAGTGGCTTATGGTTAGATAGTTATAGGGCATTAGGGAACATGATTACTTGCATGAGCCAAAATATGAAGTCCTAAAATGGTAATGATAGGGTGTTTTGGGGCTTGATTTCTTGCACAAGCCAAAGGACTAGGTCCTAGAATGATGAAGGGGCGTTGTGGAGCTTCATTACTCATACAATCCAAAGGATAAGGTCTTGGTATGGGAATGGTGTGACATTATGGTCCTAGAATATAAATGGTAATATGTGTTGGAGCTTGAATACTCACATAATCACAAGCATCCATGTCTTCCTCATAAACCATATCATCCTAGTTATGAGTTGGCTCATAAGTTGGTTCTTGACTATGTTCCACATACTAATTATTATAAAGAGGGTATGGATCTATATCCCAAATAATATTATCTATAGTTGGGTCTTCAAATTTCTCTTCACAAGCCTCTTCATACCAATCGAAGTCTTGAGTTGGATTGTGAGCTGGTTCATGACTTTGTTCCTATGAATGATTATTATGAGGTGGATAGAAATCTATCTCACAAACCATATTATCATCACTGGGGTCTTGACTAAAGCCATAAAAGTCATTTTGTGTGGCCATTCTATCATAATTTTGATTATACGTGACTCCACCATAGGTGTAGCTAGACATATCAACATAAATGATGAAAGCTTAAAAAATAAAAAGGCTTAGAGCTCTACAAACTCCAAAAAAACTATGTCTAAAGGACAAATGGTTCAAACTTGGTCTAACTTGGTCAAAATTGGAGTTGTATCTTCAACATGGTTTGAAAATGGAGTTTTATCTCCAAAATGGTTTGTAATAAGACTTGGCATAAAATAGTCTAACATCAAATGTCTAATGTCAAATGTCATATTCAAAAAAGGTCAAGCATTTGAATAAAAACTGGCATGTCAAAGGTCTAGGTCAAAGTGTTCCAAAAAAAGTCTAAACTAGGAAAGGGAAAAGTTGAGTTACTAGGTCTTTTTTTCCAAATGTGGAGTCAAAATTTAGGCTCAAAAAAATAGGCATATGATAGGACTTTTAGCCAAATAACGTCAAAAGCTAGACTTGAAACAAAGGTATCATGTGATTTGATTTAATCTAACAAGTTTAGAAACAACTTTGATATAAACACAGCACATGGAATCAAACATAAACATGATCAATTGGCATAAGGCATAACACAAAAGGCTCTTTGAAGAAATATTGTGTTTTCTCAAATAAAGGCACAAACAATGATAAGGATAGGTATTGAACAAATAAACCATTAATAGTTTTCAAATTTGGGTAGTCAATTAACCAAAGTTATGCAACCCAAAAGAGAAAGATCTGTGTATCAACCCCATGAATTAAGGTGATCCAGGAAATAAATTAGGTGATAATTTAGGCAATGGTTCTAACCTAATTGATGATAGAACTTCTAGGAGCAATAACTTTTGTACCATAGCTCTGATTGACTCCCCATTTGAACCATTGGAAAGATAAGAATGAGGATAATGTAGTGAGATGACACACAAATTTTCTTGATGGTTTTTGACCCTTGAAAATCCAATGTAAGTGCCCAAATTTTAATTTTAATAGTGTAATCTAAATATAGTAAGTTTTTTAAAATAGTAGTTCCTTGAATTCTATATTGTTGTAAATCATGTAAGTCAAACCACTTAATCTCCCTCAAGATTAGTGACCATCCATATCCTCCTCCCACCTTAAAAATGTGTATAAATAAAAATGTAACCAAAAATGGAAATCAGACATCTCTTCCCAGAGATAATTATATGGTTGTATTGTATATGAAAGAAGACACTGATGGGTGACATGAAGGTCTCTCCTTAGGCTCAACCATCCAATACTATATGGCTTTGGGTGAGGCTTCATGGATAGATTTAGAATTTTCACAACTTTATCATAGATTAAATTCTTTTTAATCCCACTATCAAGAATGAAATGTAGAGACTTACCTTTTACTTATAATTTGTAGTGAAATAACCTTTCTTTGTCATCTAGACTTTCCTCAGGGTCTGTGATGAAGCAATGCTAAATAACAGGGTCAGCATCTACAATCTCTTGTTCATCCTTTTTGACTGGAGGTTGTGTATGAGATAGAGTAGTAGATGTCAAGTATTGTGACTCAAAAAGAAGTGACTTGATGGCTCGACATTCTTCTTTGGAGTGAGTTCCAATTTTATGGTAATCACACCATTTTATAGTCTTCCCCTTCTGGGGTTTCTTATCTTGAAACTCCTTTTAGTTCCAATTTTGGCCTCATGTTTGACCTTCCTTATCACTTTTTGATTTCAAAGGCTGACTCTTTGTATTCTTTCTTCCATGCTTCTACTCAATCTTCATTGTGAACTTGTATGCGTGTTGGGATAAATACCAGAAGCACACAATTGATTACCAAGAAACTTAACATGCAGAAATTAACCAGAATACACAAGTAACTAGAATTCAAAAATAACACATGATATGAGAGACAATACACAACTTGTATTAAAACTCTTTCAGAAGGAAATACAACAAAGAAGGCTACCATAGTTCTTCTTCCTTACACACCTCTAGGGCTCCCACACCTCTAGGGCATAAACAATAAATCTTCCCTCAAATCTCTCTCCCTTAGGTCCCAACACCCAACTCAAACATAGAGTTGGGGTTCACCTTACACCTGTGCTCCACGCACTCCACAAGTGCTCCACACACTCCACAAGTACACAAACATACTCCAAGTAGATCTCTCCTGAACCTGCAACAACCTGCACCTCAATAGACCTTACTTATGGAAGGATCTTCCTTGCCTTCCTCTTTGCTCTATCTGAGTACACATTGTACTCCAAGTAGATCCCACCTAATTCTGCTCCTTGTTGTGTTGCTATCCTATTTGATCTTGCACAACTACAAATCAATTTGGTTCTACACACCTGTGAACCTTGACCTTGCACACACATACACCTGCAAATCAATGATCTTACTTACCATGTAGATCTCCTATAGAAGCCATGCTCACCTGATGACCAAGATCATACATACATGAAGAACCCTACTGATTCTCCAATCCAGCACCCACACTTGGTACTGTGGCACTAGGAGGAACACACCATGCTCACCTCACACACAGAAGGAGCTTATATTATTGCTCTCTTACTCTCTAGCACAAGTTTACAATACAACCAATGAGTCTCTTAAATAGATCTCATGCAAACAATAATTAGACACCTAATTACAATAATTAGATCTACAGCTTCTAGTCTAAAATTGGCTCTTGACATGCAAACACTTGGTTCATTAGCTAACTACCCGTAAAACACTCAGTTTGAACCACACAGGTGATCGGCATCGGTCCCTGTCTGCCTAGGGGGTGTCGATGCCGATCGACTTCTGACCGACGTCGGTTGCCTTCTTGTCTCCTCCCTACCAATGTCAATTGGCCGAACCGATGCCAGCGTCTGTGACACTCTGCAACCCTTCTACAACCTCCTCCATGTCTACATTAGTGAAGCTTTTAGCTCCATAACCTAACAATCTCCCACTTGGAGATAAATAACTGCATTGTACCTGTACATGTACCCCACCTAATCTATTTCCTAGTTTATATCCCTCGTCAAGCTCAATCTTGAAGATAACCCACCACATAACTTGTGGTGCACCTCCTGTCATCTGAGTACCCTGCCCATCTGAACCTATAAACCCATGTAGTGAAGTCCTGACCCTACATGTATACCTGTTGCTGGTCCCTCTCACATCCCTGAGAACCCACTTCTCCTAATTGGCTCCTAACTCTCTGACAACACCCACTGCTTGGGCAAACTCAAGTCTATACCAGACCTCATGTGATTTTAGACACTAAACTGTCTAGCCCTTAGTGTGCTCTAACTCTACATCCTACGTAATGAACCTCACCAACACTTGATTCACATCAGCTCCCACTGGAGACAAAATAAACCTATGATCTCCATGCCTCCCATGCCAAAGAATTTTGCTGCTCCAAATTCTTCATAGCAAACCACTAAACTAATCTTACCCTTAGCTCAGCAAAACCTTGTATCTACAAACTTGCTAGCAAACATACCATCCACATACAGTAATAGAATGATGTCATGACTCATCATCCACCTGGTAAGACAAACCACAGTAGTTACCCTGACATTGACTAAAGTCATGCTTTGTCATCCACCTGTTAAAACCTGTACCACTATCCTGCAGCATCCTCAAGACCATATGACCTGGTCTTTCATCTCACGTGTCCATTCTCTCTATTCTTCAACTAAGGTATCCATTCGTTTCTGTGCTTTCATACCTGTTGGCAACCCTACCAAATCTCCTGCTTGGTTTTGCATCATAATCCTGCCATGCTCCCATTGTTTTTTGGATCCTTCCTGCTCTACAGTAAGCAACTAGTATAAAGAAGAGGAACAATAAATTTGAGGCTTACTTACCACCTTCAGTCCTCCATATGGGCATTTGAGACTCCTTGATAGCTTTCTATCCACCCAAAATCTATTACAGTGATCGACCTTGGTCACCACACAGTCTACATCCGATCGACGTCAGTTCCTGTGCCTATCCTGACTACCAACCCTGCCGACATCGGTGTCCTCCTGCTGCCAATGTCAGTCCTCCTGATCGACATCGGTCTTACCTACTGCTAATGTCATTTTTCTTGCTGATGTTGGTACCTATGTTTTTCCTGTGAGTGATGACTTTTTACCCGCGAGCTCCTTTGAATCAAATCCCACGTCCAAACTACCCTGCTCAAAAGTATCTAGCCCCATCCACTGGTCTCTATCTGCCATCTACTCCATAAACACCAAGGCTTTCCAATTCTTAAGCCTATCAAATATATCAATCTTCCTCTTAAGAATGTGCATCTCCTTCCTACTCATGTGACCAAACCTACAAATCCACGTCTTCATAACAGAAGAAGAATCAGTAATATAAACAAGTAGATAAAGAGTACCTGTTTTCTTACCACCAACTAATTCAAGTACATCCACTATGAGAGTTCTTGTGCATCTCTTATCACCCAACTTTTTTGAAGAAATTAGCCACATCTCCAAACCTGGGACTTGCATGACCTGCTTCAACACCCATGTGTTGACCACCTGCAAATTCAGCTTCACTTCCCCTTTGCCAATTCTTTAGCAAGGCTCACCAGCTCCTCTCCCTGGGGCTGCATGGAAAGAGGCAACAAAATATATTATCCAAGATTCAACTTTATCCAAGAAACCTCCCAAAGCATCCTGTGTAACAACACCTGCAACATCTGTATCTTCAGTTCCTTCATGCTGATCCGCTACCAACCAACAATATTCTTGTACCTGCTCTTTCTTTCCATAGGATCGTAAGTGACCATCTGTGCTTTTCAACTCCTCCATTCTTAGCTTACTTTCATCTACCATTGCTCTACTCCCACTCGATCAGAAACCCCTAAGAGTGACCTATAACCAAACACAAAACCTTCTCCCTGCAACCTTAGCTCTGATACCACGTGTTGGGATAAATACCGGAAGCACACAATTGATTACCAAGCAACATAACATGTGGAAATTAACCAGAATACACAAGTAACTAGAATTCAGAAATAACACATGATATGAGAGACAATACACAACTTGTATTAAAACTCTTTCAGAAGGAAATACAATAAAGAAGGCTGCCATAATTCTTCTTCCTTACACACCTCTAGGGCTCCCACACCTCTAGGGCATAAACAATAAATCTTCCCTCAAAGCTCTCTCCCTTAGGTCCCAACACCCAACTCAAACACAGAGTTGGTGTTCACCTTACACCTGTGCTCCACACACTCCACAAGTGTTCCACGCACTCCACAAGTACACAAACATACTCTAAGTAGATCTCCCCTAAACCTGCAACAACTTGCACCTCAATAGACCTTACTTATGGAAGGATCTTCTTTGCCTTTCTCTTTTCTCTATCTAAGTACACACTATACTCCAAGTAGATCCCACCTCATTCTACTCCCTATTGTGTTGCTATCCTATCTGATCTTGCACACCTGTGAACCTTGACCTTGCACACACATACACCTGCAAATCAATGATCTTACTTACCATGTAGATCTCCTATAGAAGCCATGCTCACCTGATGACCAAGATCATACATACATGAAGAACCCTGTTGATTCTCCAATCCAGCACCCACACTTGGTACTGTGGCACTAGGAGGAACACACCATGCTCACCTCACACACAGAAGGAGCTTATATTATTGCTCTCTTACTCTCTAGCACAAGTTTACAATATAACCAATGAGTCTCTTAAATAGATCTCATGCAAACAATAATTAGACACCTAATTACAATAATTAGATCCACAGCTTCTAGTCTAAAATTGGCTCTTGACATGAAAACACTTGGTTCGTTAGCTAACTGCCCGTAAAACACTCAGTTCAAACCACACAAGTGACCGACGTCGATCCATGTCTGCCTGGGGGTGCCGATGTCGGTCGACTTCTGACCGACGTCGGTTGCCTTCCTGTCTCCTCCCTGCCGACATTGGTTGGCCTAATTGATGTTGGTGTCTGTGACACTCCACAACCCTTCTACAACCTCCTCCATATCTGCATCAGTGAAGCTTTTAGCTCCACAACCTAACATCTACTCAATCTTCACTGTGAACTTGTATGCCTCATCGAGGGTTTCCAAATTGAAGAGTTCCATTTCCCCCTGTATGTAATATTGTAGTCCACCATGATGTTTGAGAGTCTTATGTTTCTCACTTTATTAGATGCCCAATCTCATAAATAATGAAAAATGTCAGTGTAATCTTGAGCAGATTGGTCTTTACCTTGGTGAAGTTGTTGCCACTATATGTATAAATTATCATATGCTCCAATGGGATAGTATTGTTCTTTTACCGCTTCCATGAAATCATCCTAGGTAGGTTCCACCTCAAGGCTAATTTCATCTATATTGAACCTCTTTTTGTACACTTCCCACCAATTTTTCATGGGTAATGATGCTTTCAAAAGAGCAAAAGTGATCTTTTCTCCATCGGTGAATTTATTTATAGAAAATTAGGAATACAATTGATCCAACCAAGTCTCTAATACATCAAGATTTATTTTGCCTTAAAATGTAGAGATATCAAAATTCACCTAAACCTTGAAGGGTGTTGGGGCACTAAAAGGGAATTCTATGCATGAGGAGCCAGGAAGTGCAGATGAGGAGCTAAAATTTCCCATCAAGATTTGTTGGAGAATTTGGGTGAATCATTATAGCATCTATGCTTATTGACATTAGAGGGATTCATTCACTATTTCCTTGAAGGGATCAGATGTCTCAGTTTCATCTACTATTTGAAGCCATTTGGAGTGAATAGGTGGATAGTTTAGAAGCTCTATTATTTTCCACCTAAGCTTATTGTACTCTAACCTTGTCCTTGAGATCATACACTCTCAAGACAAGCCACTCTAATACCATTGATCCAAAACTCAAAATTTTTGATTGAAAAATATTTAAATAACATGAAAATCACAAAGTAATAATGATTTCTTTGAGAAGAGATGTTTTATTACTCAAGATTGCAATACAACTATATGCTTATCTCTGGGAAGAGATGTCTGATTTCTATTTTTAATTAGATCTTCATTTATACATATTTTGAATGTAGGAGGTGGATGTATAAGGTCACCAATATCAAGGGAGATTAAATTGTTTGACTTCCATGATTTACAACAATACAGAATTCTAGGAATTACTATTTTTAAAAACTTACTATTTTTAGACCGCACTACTAAAATCAAAATTTAAGACACTTTGATTGGGATTTTGAGGGTCAAAAACCATTGACTAAATATTTGTGCTATCTCACTATGTTTTCCTTATTCTTATCTTTCCAATGGTTCAAATGGGGAGTCAATTAGAGCTATGGTATAAAAGTTATGGTACTCAAAAGTTCCATCATCGATTGGGGTAGAACCATCACCCAAATTATCCCCTGAATTGTTGCCTGAATCATAAGACCTAAATAGAAATAAATCAATGTTTGAATATAAAATTAACAAGGCTAATTGAAAACTCAATGGTAAAAACTAGGATTTGACCAAATAAGCTAGATAAGATTGGACAACATGATAGCACAAGACAAAGGTCTAAATGGTATACATAACATGGTTTGAAATAATGGTTTCTGATACAAGGTAAATTAGTCTTGAAATAAATTGAGTAGCTTAACAGTGTAAGTATTATCAAATGATGTGATCTATATTATGTTTCAAAGACTCAAAAGGCTCAAAATGTTTTGACATGATTTGGGCAGCATAACACTACCCTCCTCAACTCAAATTGACACACACACAAACAAGTTTAGCAAAAATTTCAAGGCAAAAGTGTGGTGTAAAATAGATAGCATAATGCCTCTTTAGACAAAAGAGTGATGTATAGACAAATTGGTGTTAACATAGCTTTATGAACAAACAAACAAGTTTTAGCCTTAAAACATACCAAGCAAAAATGACGAAAATACTCTAAGTATAATCGTCCAAATCCTAGCAAGTGTATGGTAATGTGGGGTTGACTAAACTAGAAATCTTTTAAATTTTTTTAGGGGAATCAATTGCATAATGAATTTCACATTAAATGATGTAAAATACAAGCATCGAAATTTGGTGACTGTAATATTTGCTAGTTGTAAAAAGGTCTAGTCCTTTTCACAACCACTACATCCTATTGTTCGCTCAATGTAGTGTGATGTCCAAATGTAGATACATCTCAAGTGGAAATCAGAAGGAGTAATTGAATTCAATGTGAGGATATGAAACCCTAGATCAAATATTCCATAAATAACTTGTGGGAGGTAATCACATCCCCCTTGCAAGCCAAGTTTGCATGAAATAAAAGACTAATAGAAAGACTTTAGGGTCATTTTCAAGGTGACCCAAACTTTGATGAGTTTTTAGGGAGTGATTTAGATGACATTATTTCTAATATTTGGACCAATATTTTTGCAATATGGATGGTAATTTTGATTCCAAGGGTTCCCTAAAGGGGACAAATGGAAAAGCATACATGTGACATCCTTCTCTTTGCCAATCAAAAAACAACTAAACAATTATTGAATACAAAAAATTAGACAAGTGAGTTCAATTTTAAGCACCAATTTGAAAATTTAGGTGGTGTTACTTTGACCCTTTGGTCTTAATTTGAAACTTTGAAATCTAACTACAAGATTTAAGCAATAGCACCCTAAATGATTTTCCTTTAAGCACTAAAATGAAAAGTTTGATTCATTTGAAAACACCCTAAAAGAAGTTTAAAAGGATATATTTAAGAATGATTTGATAATTTTTCAAGTAAAACCTAGAAAAAAATTGTTAGCAAGATATTTAACTTAGAATCACTTTTGAAGATGAAACAACCAACTTATAAAAATGAGCTCTCGGGTTTGTGTAAAAAAAAATAGTGACCCTCGATGGTTATACTAACCGATGACGGTGACGTTTATGTAGACCAATGATGGTTCTACTAATCAATGATGATTATGTAGACTAACATTAGTTTTATTAACTTAACTGATGATATCTATACTTAACCAACAATAGTTTATCAATGATTTACTCAATCGATGAAGGTTACTATGTAAACTTGTGATAAAAAAATGGCAAAACAAAGTTAGAAAATTAAATTGCAAGAGTTTTAATGATCCAAATGAAGATTTTAAAGTTTCATAATGGTATTTTTCATGTGTAGGATGCATTTGGTCCCACCGGGTGTGAGATTATGTGAACTAAGAATTTGACTAAGAAGAGAAGATTAGTATTGTGTTAGTGACAAAATGAACAAAGCAAATTGACAAACAACACACTAAACTAACACCTTCATGCCTAGTTACTAGGGTGAGATTAATAATTTAAAAAAATTAGAAACATAACTAAAAATTAAGGAAAAAAATAATCTTTCACCTTCCTTGGATGCTCCAAATGCTTTTGTAGTAGTGGCTTGCTCAACTTGTGCTTATGAAGTCTATATCAAAGGAGGTTTCGCTATCTCCTCTTCTTCTTGGCACCTTTGGCTTTGGGTTGGCTTGGCTTGGAACAAATTCTTCATGGTAACACTAATTTAAATGGATTTTGAAATCATTTATTCATTATAACTTTGCATTATCAATACTTTGAAATGACGTTCATGGCCTCTCTATTTATAGATTTTTGTAAATGGCTATAATCAACTTGAATTGTCCATATAAAGATTGATATGTGTGGATAAAGATCAATTCAATTATTTAATTAAATTTCATAAATAATCTCACCAATATTTTTGATAAAGGAGCAATTAAGAGGCATGGAGGACATTGATGAGTCATAGGAGGTATGAATCTTGATATTTGTGGCATTTATATCCTAGGGATGTCTTCCCATGAAATGAGGTCACCTGATGATGCAAATATTCAATATTCATTTATAAAAATAAGTATTCAACAAGTTTCCATGGAATTCTTAGTTAGGCTCTAATTTGTTTTAACTAGATCTTAAGCATGATTAAGCACTTTGTGCACAAATTACTCAAATTGATCAAAATGCCTTGTTATTGATCTAAAATTTGACTAGATTGGAATTGAAAGTCAATGTTAGATGCATTAGATCCATTATCCTATTTAGGATGTTACCAACACCAAATAACAAAGGCACATGTCTCATGTAAGAGATTTGATAGAAAATAGCAATCCATAACACCTAGGTGCAAAATTGGCATTTTGACTCAAAATGATATAATCAAAGTTAGTTGGCCCATAAATTACATTATCCCATTTAATGATACTCTAACAAAATCAACACTTGAATATATTAGTTTCACATCTTTTAGCTTGTTTGAGTTTTTTAAGCCAAATTATGCATTTTAGTGGAAATTGGTCAAAAGCCTGATTGGATGTTATTGGTGGCCAATTTTAGGTGTCTACATTAATCTATCTACTCTTATAAAGGAGGAACAAAGTTAGGAATACTTACCTTTGAAGATGAACCTACCAAACCTCAATCTCTCCCTTAACCAAGGTGTTTTACAAGAGATCATTTTGGTATGTAAGGATAACAAGGATAAGTCAATTGTAGGCTACACAACCTATCTATACATCTAAAATATTTCTCCATAAGACAAGATTTTTATCTCTAAATAAATTATTGAAACCCTAAGCTATGTTCCTCAAGTATAATAGTGAATAAGAATATGCACAATATATATCTCTTATTCTTATCTTCCTAAATAAATGATGAAATAAATGTGTATTTATAGTTGAATCTAACCCTAAACCTTTCTAAAATTTTATTCAATAGGGTTGACCCAATCGACTTTGTATCATTATTGACAAAAATAAATTAGGTCTTGCTCTAGGTCTATTAGGGGTTGACCTAGACCTTAAATGAGTTTAATCAATTAGAGTACATGTTCAATGCGACCTATATTGTATTGTAATCCATAAAAAGGGAGTTTAGGCTAGGGAAGAGCTATTGAAGGTATAAAATGACTAGAGGAAGGTGAAAAAATGGAGGCAAAGCTTAGTAAAATGTTTTTAGGAGATAATTATCTAAATATCAAGTGGTAGTAAAGGACAACAATCCTATGAAACACCAATGGTCTTCCCACCCTGTAGACACTATGAATGTACACTATTTATATTATGAATAAAAAAATTTTACCCTTCCCTATCCTTTCTATGCTACTTAATATAGTTTTATCATTTACTATCTTACATTGTGTAATTAATCTTATCAGTTACTTTTTATCTAAGTAGCTAGTTAATCATCCCTAAATCTAGTAGAATATCCCTAAATGTATTAGAGGTAAGTGATTTTAACTCCTTAACAACTTTCCCATAATTGAGCCTCATTAAAAATAGCCCTAATCTAAGTTTAATCCCATGATTTGGAGTTTTTATAACAAATAATTTAAACATGGACTAGATCAACATTGATTATCATGATCATCGTTGATCCTGTTAGATTTAACATCGATTTATACTCAATCCATCCTCATGTTGAAGGATCCTAAATTTTCACATTAGTATGCTAAATAAATTGATCTAGAGTAATATGAAAGAACACCATCCCTATTTGAGCCCATCCATGCTCAATCAAAGTTAAGCACATCCCTATCAATGAGATATTTCTCTGTAACATAGGAAGCATTTTATGAGGTAAATCTGTTTTCTATTTGAGTGAATTATGATTACTATATTGTCCATTTATATTATGTTTACTAATTTAAATCTATTTATATAATTAGTAACCAGTCCTTGAGCCTTTTAAAATCTCTTAAATCCCACCTATAAGCCCCATTATGAGTTTTTTATATCCACTATTAGGATTGATGATGATTCTTTGTACAGATTGATGTCAATTTCATAATTGATACTGATTCTAAGATGATCAACATTAATCCCTATTTTTTTATTTATGTGTATAACTTGAGACTAGTTTATCAGTCTTAAGTGATTCCAATTTATTGTTTATAAGTCTCAAAATCATGCATTTCTATCTATAGATGACCTTGACTAGTGTTATACATGATGTAGTTTCAATCCATGACTTACCCATAGTTCCTCACCCATTATTCATCGATCAGAGAGACATCTCCTTTAAGTCAAGACTTTGTACAATCATCTTTGCCCTAACTTTAGAAACCATCACTGAAAAACTATAAGTAATTCAAGAACAAGAAGACTTAGCTATAGTGTATTGTAATGAATGCTTTGATAATATATATGCAGTAGATTTAATTATTTCATTTTAGTACCATATATTATCACATGATTTATTTTAATTTATCTCATTATATTATCCACTTGATTACATAAAATAGTGGACTAACATCCTTGCAAGGAAGTGTAACACTTCTTGTGATTGGTCTCATACCAGGCATCCCACTCATCCATCTTATTAATCCAATCTTGTCCAAGTTTTCTTTTATGTGCAGGTAGTCCTTCCTAGCCAAAAAGGAGTTCCCATGTCACTAAATCAATGGTGTGCATCCCACATCATAGGTATTCGTATTTAAACCCTATGTCATTTATATTATTAGTAAGTTAATTTTATTAATAAAAATGAACCAAAAAAATATTAAAACATTATGGCACACCCAGTAGGACCCATAAGGTCTCATTGTTCTTGTTATTTTCATTATGAAATCATTCATTAGTTACATTTTTCTTGATTGTTTGTTTTAATTCAAAAAAATAAAAATCTAAAATTCTTGCTTTCCTTTTTAAGGTTTTAAAATAATTTCATTTCATCCTTTTGCATGCTTAGATAATCCACATAGATTAATCTAGGTGAATCAATATATCACAATAATCACACTTTCTCACACACAACCAAAACCACATAATCTTTTATAACAAGCATCAAAACATTTTTCTACCTAAGGTGAACCCACTTAGATTTCATCACCAAGGGAAAAATAGACACAGTGTACTAGCAAAGTATAAAAAAATTGGAAAAGAAGTATAAAGGCTAAGCACCTGACACCCTTATTTTTGTGGTGTGTGAAGTGATAGGGTAGGCCCTAATACCAATCCATGTACTTCCTTACAACATAAAATTAGGCCTCAATGTACCTTCATTATATAGAGAGGTTCCCATCCTTAAATAAAACCTAAAACCATCTTTAGATTACCATTTTTCAGTACCCTCATTAACCTTTTTCCCTATCACATTCTAAATTTAGTTTTTTTTAAGTAAAAATATTTTAAGTACATTTAGTAGTGTGTGTATTTGCTTTCACTAAAATGAGATAATCAAAAAGAATATTGTGTGTATTTGTATTTCTTTTTATTGGTATGTGTTTTTGACATGATAATAGCCACTGAAACAAACCAAATCTCCTACCTCATATTTGTCTATATAGAAAACACTGAGTAATCCCACCTCTCTTGAATCTATGAGGGAAGGCATTCCCTAATTTTATATGCAAGGATACCTAGAATATACTAGTATATTAGATAGTAATCTAATTTCCCTTAATCATTATATTAGTTCTCGAGCCATGTATTCTAGCTTCCCCTCAAACCCAATCTTATTGGTTTGTTTTTGGCATGACCCAAGAGGGGCCTAAAGGGATTATTATAGCAATGGTTTCCTCTTTTAATAATCCTCCTCCAATGGGTTTTGATACCAATGTATTGCAACCCTTGAATAATCTACCTCCACTAGTATCTAGTAACCCTTCTCTAACCATCACCCAAACCCAAAATGTTACCACACCTCAACTTATGTTTACCCCACCACCCATTACTTCACACCAAAACTTAGTAATTTTAATCCATGTAACTCTCCTACCCATCTAAACTAGCATAGCTTCAAATTCTCAAACCCCATTTTTACAACAAGCTCCTTTAAGTCAGCCTCTTCATAAGTATGTTCCTTCAACAAATAAATACATATCTCCCTTGTAAACCCTTGGATACACTTACCTTCACTCATACCCACAAAAAAATATGCCCTTTCAAGTCCCTTAGTATGTGGTTGCCTCCCAACCTATCATAACCATTTTTATTGGTTATTCCTTTTCAAAACCCTTTTCCACACCATTCCCCACCTATGAACACCTAAAATAAAACATCATAGGGGGTATTCCTAAATATAATGCCAAACCTGACCTTATGAACATCCTTATGAATAATATGTAAAATCTAGAAGCCTTTACCTCTAGGTAGAAAAATATGCTCACATATGACCAAATTTGCAACGAACCCATTAATCTAGTCATCCCCATCTGACCATATTCCTCAAAATGGGAACTTATAAAATTTATGAAATTTCAAAATAAGTAAGATCCTCAATAGCACATTAGAGTATTTATACATTCTTTTTATCTCATAGCTCACAATGACGCTCTCCTCTTAAGAATATTTCCCATGTCATTAGCTAGACTAGCCTTAGATTGGTACATCTCTATCCCTCAACATTATATTTTCACTTTGATTTTCACCATTTGAGGAGATGTCTCAACTCTCCTCATCCAAGTGGCACAATTGAAACACCTCTAGGCTTGTTGATAGCCTAAGGATGAGGTGAATCTTTAGATAGGGCTAGCTCCCTTGATGTACCACTTTGGATCACTACTACACCTAAAATTTTAGGGGAAAAAGGGAGATAAAATTAAAATAAAACTATCATAAGGGAGGTGATACACCAAATAAGTTGATTGCTTCTAACCAATTGCATGTTACACATGAAACCAAGAGACTAAACAAATATACACTTCTCTAATTTACATCTTATCACATCAATATTACATTATGAGGTTATGGATGAATGTTTAGGCTAGGAAGACTAGACAAGAGGCCTTGAATGACACTATTGAATATACTAACTCATTCAACCTTGAAACTTCATAGAACACTTCACATGCCCTACAAAAAGAAGCTTTCCAAGTGTAAATAGGATGAAAGAATGAGACAACATGCTAAAGAAATCATATTTATCACTAAGCAAGATAAATAATCCAAGTAAAACATGCTATTAATAGTCATTAAGAGGTAAAAATTAGTAGTCTTATTGATCAAATGGTATGAAAATGAGTAGGGCTTCACCATACTCAGGTGGAACATAAGTTATACGGCCAAAATGGCTAGTTCTTATAGAACTTGATAGAGAGAGGAGAAGAGAGAAGTCCAAGGGTCACAAGGACACTTGTAAAGCTAATAAAAGGAGTTACTTGTACATTAAAATAGGATGTGTTATGAACCATGCAAGGTTAGAAAAGATAAGTGGCTCTCCAAGTCATGAAACTCTTGCAAAGTAGCATGAAAGTTCTCATTCTGGCTTAGAAAAATTCCTTTATGATTGGACAAATTTGAACATCCCAAAACTCATTAGGGATAGGTATAATTATTGGAATGAAGGTTAAGGATTTCAGACATGCCTCTCGATGCATTGGTTTCAGTCCTAGTCATTTGGAACCTTCCCAAAATGAGCTATCACCATCTGTATTTAAAATAACTCTTCTTTCATGCATCCTACACAATTGGCATCTAATAAGGAATCATTTTTCCATGAAAATCCATGGGAAGGAGTATATGACATGTTTCAAGACCCTCCATGGCCTTATAATCATCAAGTACACCTTAAAATTAGCTCACTTGAAGTTTTCCACCCTTCTCACTAGCTTGGTCACTATGCCATTTTTGACTAGCTCAGATGAGAGATATTATTTTAAAACTTAAGAGTTTTTATGAATCAATAAATTTCTATATTTAGCTATTAAAATTTCTAATATTCCCCCTAAACTTTATTGCATCTTTAGACTCCTTGCAGAACCTGCAAAACACATAAAATAGTCAAAAATACCCTTTTGTACCCTGTTTATATAATTTTGTATAAATCAAAAGGGTGGGGAGTAAACTAAGAGAGTAATCTAAAATTTCAGATAACTTTCATGATAAAAAAGGTCCATTATAATACATCTCTAGCTTCATTTCCTCAAACTAGTCACTGGCAAGGGTTTACGAGGGTTTAGGCATGTTTTACCCTCTTAAGGTTCATTCATAAATATGGGACATTAAACTTGAAAAAAAAACCCACGAGAAGGTTTTTTAGGACCCCTACTAACACCTCTAAATTTCTTTATCATCCATGCACATCCTCAAAAAATATATGAGCATTCAAAACTAGCGTATCGATCTTTTACTTATATTTCCTAAAGGTTGAGTTAGTTTTGAGCTCAAAAATGAATTATTTTCAACCTATTTACCTCAAAAATATTTATC
Organism: Torreya grandis; assembly: GCA_037957365.1. Taxonomy (NCBI): domain Eukaryota; kingdom Viridiplantae; phylum Streptophyta; class Pinopsida; order Cupressales; family Taxaceae; genus Torreya; species Torreya grandis. The sequence continues at coordinate 752,236 of JARHVA010006651.1, read as the reverse complement.
ACCTATATTATTACCCCATAAAAATTATTTAATAGGTTATAATACTCACCTCATGTGAAAAATGAAAGTGACTCCCCATTTGGCTTCTAGGCCTAGTCATACTTAGTAGGCATGTCTGCACCTTAAAGCCCAAAATGGATTTTCCTAGTTGTGTCTACAAAAAAAGAGATTTAACACATCTTAAATGACTCTAAAAACATTTATTGTTCCATTTTAACCCAATACTAATGTTTTAAGTGTCATTGGCCTACCATTTGGCTTTAGGCTAAAACCCTACCCAATGAGCCTACTTGCAAACTTGATGGTCTAGGATACCTTGTTAAGATTCACCCCTTATTTCTTGGTTTTTTATTTTTTAATAGGTTTTATACATACTCCTACACATCCTATAAATTTTCATCAGCTCCTTGGACCACCCTTCATCCCTTTTTCCCTTCAACCTACCAATTTACACCTAAGGGGAGTACCCTCTATCTGAGATAAAATAGAGGGCACTTCCCCTATTTTATCAAAATAATTGAATGGTTTAGGAGATTCCCCAACTCATATATACACTATACAAAAAAAAATCCCTTAACTAGGTCAATAGACCCCTTAACTTCTCATGTTCCAAGATTGAATGTGTAGAAGACAAACTGTGCATGATCTAGAATGTAGATTGTGTTTTACTTGCTTTGAGTTACTTTTCTATTCTATATCCATCATGAAAGATCCATGATAATATAATGATCATAGTTTATTTATTTCTATATTCATTTTTTTCTCCAATCATTCACATGCTCCTTACACTCTTGCCTAGCCCAGATTGAGTGTATCTTTGACTGTGTCCCTGTAGAATAGGGGTCCACCTAGAGGTTACTTGCATGGGTCCACCTTAAACACAATGTTTAAAACCCATATTAATTCCATTTTAATCCTTTTTTTCTTTTTTTAATTCATTTAACTCATTCCTAGACACTGTAAACACTCTTAATCACCAAAATTGCTTATTGTCAGTCTTAGTTATAATAGACTGTGTTTAGCTTTGGAGGGGGTCATTTGTAGGAAACCTTGCATAGTTTAGACCTTAAAACCATTGAATAAAATTCCCTGACACATTCTAGACACTGATGGTACCCATTATTTACCTTGATCTTAGCCTAAATCATCCTTTTGACATATTATCTCAGTTAACTGTCTACCTACAGTTACCTACAGGTGACTGTAGGGACCCTATAGATGGCTTTTATCTCCAAAAATTGTGATATACATTATTTAGGAACCCTCTAAGACCTTTTGGAAGAAATTTTATCTAAATATGGGTCTATATGTTTGTATTCTCTACATTTGAGATCACCATATGGACTATGAAACTTCATAACTAGTTTTAGGTGGTCATTTTAGACCAAGACAAGCCTATAGGTGCATATGGGAAGAAAAATATAGTATCCTCCTCCTATGATGATCCCTTAGGTCATGAATTAAATTTTAAATATTTATAAATACTTCAATTTTATTTCATTATTTAATTTTTCAATTTTTTTATGAAGAGGTCTCTTCTTGACTCAAAACTGTAGATTACATTGCCTGAACTTAGTGTATAAAAGTGTTTTTAGGCCTTCCATGACTATTTTCTACTAACTTTCTACCCTTAAAAATTTGTATATCTCTTCTCCATGCAAGAGGTTTCAATTTTAGGTCATCAATATGTGTAAAATTAAGTGACAACCTTGTTACAAGATATCAACAAAACCTCAAGGAGCTCTATTTTGCACTTTTAGGAAAAGGAGCTATAAACTTAGTCATCTCATGTCCAAGGTGATCTATCTTTCCATTTACCAAACTATATTCCCACATGAGTTTGATATGATTCTACACCAATTCTAGGACTTCAATAAATGGTTACATCACATGATTAAACAATTAAAATGGCTATTTAACTCTCTATCAACACTACCTATAAGTGGTTACTCTCATGTATGTAGGTAGTGAAGATAAGGATGGGTAGTGAGCATTGTTTTGACCATTTGATCACTCTATCCCCCTTATATTCCTTTAAAAATCATTTTTATTATCATGATGATATTTAACCAATTTCAAAAACTTCATTTCAATGTGACCTTTTCTTCTAAGCACCTGTAAGTGTATGTTAATGGTAGAATTATGTGTGAGTAACTATTTTGATTGGGACAGTATTTATACCAAGTTCAAGACTTTTAATTGAATATTATTTTTATTTGAGTGCCTTTAACCTCTAAATATAATAATTATATCACCATGGACTTGTTAAATACCTCAACTCAGCTCACTAAGTTGACTATGTATGATAGTCATGGGACCAACTGACTACATGGTGCCTTATGACTGCAACTCATAGAAAATTTTATTGGATAATGATATTTTAAGGTTAATGGATTTAGAGGGAATTAAAAAAATTATAATGAAACTATCACAACCCTATGTAACCATGATCAAAATCTAAATATCCTAAAAACGGTGAAAAACTACCTGTAACATAGGAAGATGTATCCTCTTACAATATGAGATGATTTTCATATTAAAACACCTTTAAACAATAAAAAAATCATGGTAATAATTTTAGGATGGATTACACATCATATATAACCAATATTATCAAGTTAATTGTGAGTACTTGTCCAAACCAAAGCAAAACCTATAGGGTGCATAGATTAGCAAGCAAAAAAATATAGTCAACTTCATGAGGATGGTTCATAAAGCACAGACCACCATTATTAAAAAAATTATTATGTAAATTAATATATATAAGTTTAATTTCATTTCCCAAAGGTGTTTAACCTAGAAGTTGTCTAACTTTCTGTACCAAGTACAAACCTAAAGACTAGTTTTATGTGCCTAGAAGGGTGAAAAAGGAGCAGAATGATTTTAGCCCAACGTTGACACTTATAGAGTAATTAAATAATTTAAATGGATCTAATTAATTTTAATATTCATTATATGATATTACCCCATGTAGCACACTTCCCCATGGGATGTACAAGTGCCAAACTCTTCTCTTTTCCTAAGAAAATTACTCTTTCTTCTAAAGAACCTACCACTTTTAGTTATAAATAGTTACCTAAGACATAATAAGACACATTTCATGTGACATAACCTTTTAAAACCCTCACATTTCCTTAGTATGTTGTACAACTCAATTAATGCCCTATTTTGACCCCTAAAATGATTTAAAATGATATAAGGACTAAAATGACTAAAAACCAAAGCTAATATAACATTAAATGACATAAATTAATCTATAATACACCTCATTACATAATATTATACCCTTAAACACCTAAAATCAATTTTTTTACCTATAGGGGTCCCAATTTGACCTGCAGGGTCAAATTTGGTCAACACATTCCTTGTTCTCTTTTGGGCAACTGGCTCAAATATTTTTCAAACACTTTTACATTAACATCACAAGGAAAGTGACCATAATTGACCTCTATGAAATTAGATAGTTTATTTATGAATTCATTATTTATTTCATGGATAGGTGGTGAAGTCTTACAAATCAACTTACTTTCTCCCTTCCTCAAAAAGAATTAATTAAATTATTTATGAGATTGTGCACTAAGAATATCTCATCAACATTATGGGTTCAATAATTTAAGGATTTTTATGAATCCTTTTCCATCGCCCATAAAATATAAATTTGAGCCTTAGAGGAAATAAAGGTAAAGTTATGTAATAAGATCTTCAAACCCAATCCCTTCAAAGGGATTAACAATGCCAAAACTAAAGGCACAACAAATGTTGTTGTCTTAAAATTCACACCTCCATAGACAAAGAGCCAATCCAAATCTTCTACCTCTGAAAAAAACCAAAATAACCTTTAACATTACTCCTCCTTGGAAATACACACCCTTAGACGAGTTATATGCTTCTATTTTAGATAAGATCTTAAAAGCTTCTATTATCGAACTTCCTTCGATCAGACCCCTTAATGATTCTTGTCTCAAGTCTAGTTGTTACAAAAAAAATGACTTCTACAACTATCATCATGTACCTAGTCACAATGTCAATAGGTGTTGGTAATTCAAAGGTCTAGTTCAAAACCTTATTTACCAAGGGAAATTATAGTTAGATAATCCTAATTCTCCTCTTAATCAATCCATCAATATCTTTAGGCAATCATTCCCCAACCATATTTCTACATCTAATTTTATACAAGCAAACTCAGGAAGCACCTTGAATAATGAGCATAATCCATGATCAAATTTTGTCTAAATAAGTTGGTAATGCTTTAAAATCACCTTTCAAAACAATTAAAATCCCATATCTCCTTACAAGAGATAGTTTTGAACCATCTGAACCGGTTATATTTATTCCTAATACTCACTCAAGTTTTCTAGATATCATTATTTGGGATCCTCTTGAGGAAATGTTACCTAAGCTTGTTCAAGGTAATCAACCAAAAAAAAGGATGAGAAAAATATTAAGGAGGATACTTGTTTGGATATCCCAGAAGATACGTATACTACTCTTTTCATCATTCTAAATCTCTACATAGCATATTCATTCCCTCTAGCATACTCCCTCATGAGATGTCTACTACATTACAGCAACCAACTCCAAAACCAACTTCCCTTATAGCTTAGGCTAAGCCAAGTCTTGTAAAAAGAGAAACTACGGGAAATGTTTTAGGAAACAAAATCATTGGTACATCACAAGGTAAATCCTTAAAACATCCTTAAATAATAATTGATCTCCCTAAAGAGGTTATCCCTACTATTTTGGACTAGATTCGAAAAGGGAAAATGGTTATACCACCAATTCAAACTAGAACATCCATATTGGGGCCTCATCCTTCTATAACACCAAAAGCCACCATTATGGAATCCTATTTTAAGAAGCATACACCAATACAAAAGGATCTTCCCATAGTAATAGTCCCAATACATAATCCCTTAAATCCTTATTACCCTCAAAATGTTGTTGTAAAGTCTTATTACAAGCATAAAATACCCTTTGTGGGAAATATTCAAATAGTCAATGTAAGGAATCAAGACACAAAATCAAGTGTAGCTTCCATTCCAATGCCTTGAAAGGTCAAAAAACCTAACCAAGATCCACTATGGGGGTCTTACTCCAAGATTCTTGATCAACTCCTTCAAACCTCTCTTATCACACTACCACCTAAAAACCCTGTTGACCCTCATACTCAAAAAATGATGTGGTATAAGGGAAATAATAAATGTGCTTACCATTGAATAGTGGTACATGATACCAAAATTTATAATGCACTAAAATTCATATCCCAAAATTCATTATAAGAGGATGATCTTTTATTGGAATAATTTTGTCATGATTATCCTCATAGTCAAACTAATAGAGTCACGACCACCCCAAGAACTAGTACATTACCAAGAGGGTCAAAATGAGATTTGAAGGAAGATAAAACATTTGATAAAAATCAATATCAACCCATATTAAACCCTATTGACTCAAATTATTCTATAAACACATCAAACCCACCATTGTTTCAAATAAATGCCATACACATAGCCACTCAATCTCAGACCTAGGGTCATAAAACCCAAAATCCTAACAAAGCCAAGGTGACTATTATAAAAGATCCTCCTTATGCCATAGAAAATCCTAGAATGTATGTCCAAAAACCTAAGGTTTCTATTCAAGGGAAAGCATTGAATAAAAATTCCTCAGAGTTGATATAAATATTAGTTTTAAAATAACTCTACCAACTTCTTGTTAAGATATCTCTATACAAACATATCCAAAATTCTATGCAACATTGCAAAGCTATGATAGAGGCCTTGCAAGCCACCTAGATACAATTAGATTAACTTCAACCTCTATCATCCTTCATTGCATCCTTGCAAAAGTCCTCATCCATCATATTTCATGACTCAGAAATATACCCATTACAACCTGATGACCAGGGCCCACCATTATTTATCATTGCCTAAGTTAATCAAACATGAATCAAAAGAGTTATGATTGATAATGGAACCAGTATAAATATTATCTCCTCACATGATTTTAGGAAAATCTAGTTACCTAAAATTATTTTGGCCCAATCTTCAATCATTTTACAAACATTTAATGATATTATTTCCCTTATGTTAGGTGCAGTCATCCTCCCCATCCAAATAGGTATGTGTATCCCCCCATAGTTACTTTACATGAAAGAAGGGGAATTTCAATATAACATCCTACTAGGATATCCTTGGATATGTGTTATGCATTTCACTTCCTATACTTTGAATCGATGTCTTAAATTTGAGCATGAAGGTAAGATCTATGTTGTCCTAGCAAACCCACATCTATTCAAGACATGCAACTTGACTTATCATCCAAATGATGTCTTGATCCCCATAAATAACTTGACTCCATTATTTTTGGGGGAAATGTCAGCTAGATCTACTATACCTTCATCCTGTATTCTTGATGCAAACTCCTTTGACTTATCATTCCAATAAATCTTTATAAGGGAGTATCATTTGTTAACTCTTAGTGCCTTATCAACTCCTCAGAAATATGAATGTCCTAACCAACGGTGTACTTACCAACCTGACCTAGGAGATATTATGCCCTTTAGACCTCCTTACCTTCAAACACACTTAACCTATGGAGGAATCAACCAATGCCATTTATATAGGGAAAGTAAAATTCATACCAAACCATTCATTCCTAACTTCTCCTTTCTTGACAAACCACACTTCGTGCAACCTATCTAAAACAATGTGCATGGAAAGGCTTTGGCCTAGGATGTTATGAATAAGGACATCATGAGGTTACAATAAATGACCTTAGAAAGCCACACAAGAAACATATCCTCAATTTCAAGAAAGCTCTTAAAGCCAATAGCAATAGCATTTTGATGTCCCATATCCTTATGGCTATGGATGATGAAACTCACTCATCCCCTCTTGATTCCCTTATGGCAACTGATGACACCATTTCCATCCTGCCTAAAAAAAATTTATTAACACCATTCACTTAGAACCACTTATCTATCAAAGCAATGAGAAAACCTTAGACCTTCCCCTAGATTTTTATGACTTAATAGATAAAGATTCTTCCTCAATCCATATAATGGAGTGTTAGGATGATGACTCTATTTTAGCTTATTTGGGGGTGAGAGATTCATAACTAAATAATATCATACCATTTGAGTCTCTTATCTTTTTAAACAAGGTCACAACTAATATTAACATAGGGATGTTCGAGGTCCCATGAAATATCAAAGTGAGTCGATCCTTAGATTCTCAAGAACACCAAGATTTCATGATAGTCCTTGCTAATCATATCCAATCTTTTGCTTGGTATTATAGTGATATGGCAGTCATAGATCTGGCTATATTCATCCATAACATCATTACCATTCCTAAAGTTAAACTAGTAAATCAAAAACTTCGTAAGATGCATCTTTATTTAGCACTTCTTGTCAAGGAAGAATTGAAGTGATTGTTATTTATTAACTTTATCCAACCCATTTGATTACCTTAAATGGGTATCTAACATAGTAGTTATCACAAATCCCATACAGGGATTATGCCTTTGTACTGACTTTTGTGGTCTTAACGTTACTTATCCAAAAGATGATTTTCCCCTTACTAATACCAACCAAGTCGTGGATCTCACTATAAGACATAAAATTTTGTCACTTATGGATGGATTTTTTAGTTATAATTAGAACCTTATCATCCTAGAGGATCAGCGTAAAACCTCTTTCATTACTCCATGGGGGACTTTTTGTTATAAGGTCATGCCTTTTGGTTTAAAAAATTTAGAAGCAACATACCAACATACCATGACCTATATTTTCCATGATTTAATTCAAAAAATCATTGAAGACTGTGGATGATCTCCTTGATAAATCCAAGTATCGTAAATATTTTTTATCCATCCTTCAAAAAATCTTCACTCGTTTACCAAATATCAAGTTTGTCTTAACCCTAAAAAGTGTGTCTTTAGGGTTTTATCAGGAAACCTTTTGGGTTTTATCATTTACCTTTAAGCAATTGAGTTTGATACTACTAAAATTAAATCCATTATTGATATGCCACATCCTTCCAACCTCAAGCATCTCCATAGTTTACAAGGGAAACTGTAGTCTCTTCACTACTTTATTTCACAATTATCAGACCAATATCAACCCTTCCATCACCTTCTTAAGAAAGACACCTAGTTTGTATGGGATTCAAATTATCAAGTATCCTTTGATACTATTAAGAAGTATCTCTTAGCTCCCCCTGTCCTTATTCTTCAAAGAGAGGATAAACCTTTTTACTTGTATATATCAATGATGGACCACGTTTTAGGTGCCATGCTTACCCATCAAGATGAGCAACATAGAGAGAAAATAGTTTATTATATAAGTCATAATTTGGTTGAGTATGAGACTCATTACATGTAAATTAAACAAATATGTTTGGCCTTATTATTTATAGCTTCTAAACTTTGCCATTATTTTCTTAATCACAAGACCTATTTGGTTACCAATACTGATCCTCTTAAGTTTAAGCACTTGAAACCCTGTCAGAATTAATAAATGGCAAGATGGCTTATGATTCTCACTAAATTTGATCTTGATTTCCTTAAATAGAAATTAATTAAGGGGTAGGTCATTGTTGATTTGTTAGTTGAGGCACCCCTTGTTGATAATATACCATCAAGCTATGAATTTACTAATTAATCTATAGCTTCCACATCTCAAGGAGATCTAGAATATCAAATGACATTTTTCTTTGATGGATCTAAATACAAACATGGAGGGGGAGGAATGATTATTCTAATACCATCTAAAGGAATTCCTATACACCTATATTTTAAGATTTATTTTGAGTGTACTAATAATATGGCACAATACGAAGCCCTAATTATAGGTCTCCAAATAGCTTTTGCTCTAGGTGTCAAGTGGTTTCATATTTTTGGGGAATCTAAGCTGGTAGTCAATCAAATAATTGTTATATATCAATGCAAGAATAACATCTTCCAGAGCTATAATATGTTATAAATTTATTTTTTAGCCACCCTTAACCATTATGTCATCCTCACCACTCCTCGGTCAACCAACAAGTTTGTTGATACCGTGGCTTTTTTGGCCTCCTTTATCCCATCTTCCTCTCAAGAATCTAAGTTTTTTATCCTTATTCACATGGTCAATAAACCTTATTATACCAATAATAATCTTCATTCTATCCATATTATAGAGGAAAACTATTTGGATTTGTGGTACATAGATATTTGATTATTTGTCTAAAGGTATCATTCCTTCTGCTTTAACCAAAAATGCTAAGCATGTTTTTTAGCAATGAAATACCTAGTATGTAATACTAGGGGGTGTGATTTATAAGCATGGGTTTGATGGTATTCTCCTCTGTTGTATCTATAATTATGAATCAAATCTTGAGATCAAAGAAACTCATGATGGAATATGTGACAGTCATTTTAACGGTGTAACTCTCTCCAAGAAGATTTTGTGACTAGGTTATTATTAGCCCACTATGAATTGGGATTGTTATGATTATGTCAAGAAATGCATGAAGTGAAAATAATACATCAACTTATCCCATATCCCTAATCATGCATTACAAGTAGCCAAGTACTTTTGGTCTTTCTCCCAATGGAGTTTAGACTTTATAGGGCAGATTAATCCTAAATCTTCCCAATGACATAGATTTATCATTACTACTACCGAATATTTCACTAAATGGGTGGAATCCATTCCCATTATTTTGACCAAGGAAGATAATATTATTGATTTCATTAATCATGACATCATATGTAATTTTGGTATCCCACATAAAATCATTACAGATAATGAGAAATATTTTAAAAATAAGCAAGTCTAAAAGTTGTGTGATTCCTTTGGCATTAAGCCAAGGTTTTCTTCACCTTATTATCTACAATCCAAAGGAAAATCTAAGGTATTGAATAAAATATTTGTCAATATGTTAACCAAAATAATCAATGAGGCTAGAAAAGATTGGCATCTTCACATACCTTTTGCTTTGTGGGCTTATCAAACTAGTATTCGAACACCTACGGGGGATACCCTTTTTAATTTGGTCTATGGTACTAAATTAGTTCTCCCCCTAGAAGTCCAAATTCATTCCCTTTAGATCTCTCTTAAGGATATCATTTCTAAAGAGGATTATCTTTAAGTATGCTTAGCATAGCTAGAACTTTTAGATGAGCATTGAGCCACAACCCTTGATCACGTTCATGTATATGAAGAATGAGTGAAACATGCATATAATTAACATTTAAAGGAATGATAATTTAATATAGGTAACCTTGTCTTTAAATAAAATCAACATGTCATAAATATGAAGCAAAGTAAATGAGGAAATTTTGCTTTTAATTGGCTTGGACCCTATATTATCACTCATAAATATGGATATGGGGCATATCATTTGGCCTCCCTTGATGGAATACCAAAATGTGAACCTCTTAATGCTTTGCATTTGATTCCTTTCTACTGTCAATGATCCTATTAAAAACATTATTCAATATAAATTCTCTTAAAATCTTATCCCCCATCTCTAAACATACTCCATAATGACCAAAAATCATGTGGATTTCTGACAGTTTACAAATTTTGTCCTTAAAAATGGACAACCCAGCTCTATTCATAGCATGTTCTCATGGATTATCTCTACTCAAAAAGGATTGGAGTTCCAAATCATTATTTCCTAAATTTCTTAACCTTAAAATCTTGTTCGAAACAAATAATGCATGGCCTTATTCTATGGCTTATAAAAACACCTTAGGTGGCCCTAAATCTAATCCATAAAAAAAAGGTTATTTTGGGATACAAAATAAATAAAATATAAAAATGGTAGACTGATCCTTCGAAGGATAGTTGTTATCAAAATCAAGAAAAAATCAAAGTTGTAGATTGATCCCTCAAAGGATAGTTGATGAAATATATATATCTAAAAATGTAGACCACTCCCTTCAAAGATGAATATGTGCCTATGATTTAGGAATCTTCCCACATTGATTAGTTTCTTATTAAAATCAAATCATTTATAAATCTATAAAATCAAAATTATATCCCATGAAAGCTTCCTGCATTGATCAGCATTCATAAATTTATAGACTTATCGCATTAATCAGTCTACATATATCCATGGATTAGCTTAAGTTTAAATAGCTCAAAAACATAAAACAACATGTGTATTCTCAAGAAATTAAGTTTTTTCCCCCATTCCAACATAAAAATTCCCTTTTCAAATCAAATATTTATGAATTTAGTTGATAAGAAATTGTTAAGGATTTTCATTAACATTGGATAAAAGGGCACATATGCAAAAACAACAAGATGCCTATCTTTTGTTAGGGTCCAAGCCAATTATGAGTCATGCATCCTTGGTCCATTAATATAGAAGCCATTTTATCATAAATTTCAAACATTGAAATTCATGTAAAATCATAACATAATTTAAAAATCCATAATCAACCATGATATAAAAATCCCATCCTTATAATCTAATTAGTATAATCAAAAGCAAAAGGCCATATAAACACCATCCATGTAATAAAAAGTCCATAATACATCATAAGTCATTGCATGCTTTAAAATCCATAATCCATCATAAATCCATTAAAATACACACATAAATCCATAATCAAAATAAAAGCTACATCACATGATCTAAGCATCATAATCCACATAAATATTGTATAATCAATATAACCAGTGATATAAATAAACTCAAATGCCATATAAACATAATCCAAATCCATAATCACATAACACAAGCTTAGGTGATAAATGTGTTTAAAAAATACTCATGAATCTATATATTTATAAAATCAAATGTACATCCTAAAAATGCTATAATATATAATATATATACAAAGCCAATCCATATAGTTAGCCATAAATATGACTACTCGATCAACTAGATCTGGCTTAGGCAGATATCCACTCCACCTCCTCTACTATCACTTCCATCTCCTCCCCCATCCCTCATGTCTCTCCCATTTCGTACACTCCCCATACTAGTTGTGGTAGTATGTCATCATGGAGCTCAACCATGCATGGCTATATGGCTAGCATATCTAGGAACCTCTAACAATTACTTTGTCATAATATGTTCATAACATCATATCTTTACCACCATGTCTTGATACCTATCAATGTTCATAGTACTTAGAGGCCCCATCTTCCTAACCTATCCCCCTTTTCCTATAGTAAATATTGATATTGCTCCCCCCATAGCCCCTGCTATTAATTTGAGCCTCTCATACTGATCATGATACCTATCCCACATTTAGAATGCCTCATCATAACTCTAAGATAATGCATCATAGCACCCATGTAGCTCTATCAAACTAACATGTAGTTGGTCCCACTCAAAAATATAATTCTAGATAGTTATGCCTAGGCCACATCCCTCTTCACTATCACCACCTATATGTCTACATTTCCTTCCCCATCTCCTCTTATGGCCTCCACATCCACCATATTTACATATCTCATCTCTATCACACCACCCTCTTGTATCCTCCTCCAATCTAGTCCACCCACCATAAAAAATATACCTCTATAAATTTGACATCATCCACACATGTTCCCTTTATCTCCTACTCTACCAAAAACTCCAACTTTGTAACCTATGGCTCAGGCATCTCCCCCTTGATTCATCCCTCTTGTATACTGGGGGTGCCTATGGTATATCCTAACATAGACCAAACTATCATCATATATACTCAACCTAGAATAGTTATATATGCTTTGTGTATTGTCCTTGTAGCCACCTCACTCATTACCATGCCATCAGCTCCATATTCATCCCTAGACATGTTAGAAACCTAATATATTGGCCTCTATATCACCTCATCCTCCTCTAACTCCTCTAAAACATATCTATAGTAGTCTAAGTCAAAAAATCTCTTGTCTCCATATAGATAGGAAAAATCATCCCTCCATCATACAAATCCAACACTAAATGCAAATTGGTGCCATCCCATCTATGATAGTCCTAGTCGCTACACTACTCAGATGTGTTCATAATCCCAACGCTATAGAACATAGGTGATAGTTAACCCAAAGTTCCTCTATGTCTTTCATGCCCATAGCTCCCTATATATTTTTGCTAGTAATTTTAGATCCCAAATAAATACCATCTAATGCTCCCACATATCTGTTAGGACACCTATTAAGATCCATGAGAATCTCCTTCCACTAGAGTCAGGAGATGATCAGCATTATCATCATGATCACCCATCTCCCATCCCTATCCTGATCATATAGGACCTCAAAATTGAAAGCTCCCACAATGAATACTATATCTACATCATCATCCCCATACAACTATGTCAATGTTACTTCCCATCATATCTCATCTATCAGTGTAATATCTACTCCCTACACTAGTAATCATAGTATCCTATATATGTCCTCTAGATTCAAGGTCATCTCTTTAATTGGTAGCCAAAAGGTCCCTATTGATGGATCCCATCACTCTAATAGTGTTATAATAAGACTTTCATCTTAGAGTACTCAATGATAGTGGCATAGTCCTCTTAAACCTATTGCCTTGAGATACTCCCAATCTACATCTCCTTTCAACTCTCATAGTCACTCCAATAATGGTGGCACTCAATCTCACATGGTCAATAGTATGCATGCCATCAATCCCATCCACCCCCTAGGATTTATTTAGTTTCTTATCCACTAATTTTTCTTTACCCCTTAGGAATTAACATCAACCCTTAATAGATCAAAAATGATTAGAATTTTATCATCATCAATTATATAATTAGTGTCAATCCATCACCGATAAATGGTCAAACATCAAGGAATAAGTATCAATTCACTATGGATCAATGTCAAACCTTATTAAACCCTAATTAAACTAGTTAAAAATGCAAAAAAATCAAAAAACCTTGAAAACGTTATACCCCTACCTCATTATGAGATCATCGTCACCATTGACCACTCCTGCTCACTTCCATCATGTATATTTCACTCAAATGTGTAATCGAGTGTTAATTTTTTAATTCTAAATCACACATTCTTAATTGCAAAATGAGTACCAAAGCCATTCAATGGCCTATTTATACCCCTTTAGGGTTGACATTGATTATTTTATGATTGACATCGATTCTATCATAATCAATATTGATCTATTGGATCAATGTTGATTTGGTTTATTTTGGCTCTCTTGTACTAGTAAATTTTTTACATCCTTATTAACCCTATTCTAAGGCCACATATGTTATCCTTTATTACAACTATCATATCCTTTATTACCCATCAATACTATTTTATGGACTTAAATTGATGGTCCCATAGCCTTTGAGAGGTTTACATTCATTTTAGTGTCTATCCCTTATGGATCCTAAAAATGTACCCCATCTTGAGAGCAAGTATCCCTATGTAGCACACACATACCAAGCACACTAGATGTTTTGTTCATTTTACCCTATCATTTTCCCTGTTGACTATTTTCAATAAAGCCTACATGTTTGTAGTTATGGTAATCTATTACTTGTTTGCCTTGGGGCATTCCTATTTGGATATCCTACACCTCGTTAGTGTAGCATTATCCTTCATGCTTATCCTTGCATCTTCAATGCTCATTTTTCATCTACCTTATCTATTACCACCTCATTTTCAAACCCATCTCTATCTCATAATCCTTCACCATATCTTAATTTGAGGGGGAATACCTCCTCACATAAACTAGGGCATTATACCCATCATAGTTTTTGTCTCATGATAGGTTATCATAAATCGCTTACCAAAAAGGGGGAAATGTAGACACTACAAATTTACACTATTTTTATTACAAATAAATGTGTATTACCAAATGGGTTATCCTTTTTACACTAGTTAATATAGTTTTACCATTTACCATCTTACGTTGCATAATTAGTCTTATTAATTGATTTTTATCTAAGTAACTAGTTAACCATCCCTAAATCTAGTAGAATCTCCCTAAACTATTAAAAGTAAGTGGTTTTAAATTCTTAACAACTTCTTCATAACTGATCCTCATTAAAAATATCCCCAATCTAATTTAATCCCATGATTTAGAGTTGTTAGAATAAATAGGTTAAACTTGGACTACATTGACACCAATCCCCATGATCATCATCAATCTTATTAGGATCAACATCGTTTATACTCAGTTTGTCCTCAGGTTGAAGGATCCTAACTTTAGCATCAATAATTGATAAAGTTTGAAAATATTATGTTTATATAAATGCCCCACTCAAATATTATCACATGTCACTTAAGTGCAACATGGGATGGTATTTTATGAAAAAAGCATAGCAACACATAATGCTAAAGCTAAATAAATTGTATTAAGGAGTAAATGAGATAAATGAAAGGACAAAATTGAAAAACATGTACATTTACGTACCTTAGTGTTGTAGATAAAGAAGGAGATGTGAGGAATGTGAAGGTGTCCAGTGTAGGGAACATTAGGTGAACCTATAGAAATTAGCCAAAAAGAGTAAAAAATTGAATATTTATAAACATAGACATAGAATAGGTGAAAAATATTATCTATGATGTCAGGATTCGAAAACATTTTATGGTTCAAAAAAATAGCTAGTACAAATAAAGATATGATCAAATTATAGAATCTAACAGGAAATATGTGAAAGGTAAATAATTTTATATAGTATATATAAATAGGGTGAAAAAAATTCATTTGATATTTTTACTATTCTGAGAAAATAAAGCCTTGAGAGACCTAGTTTGAGACTAGAGAGCCATCATGGTGAGGAGATAATAGCTAAGACGTGGACGACGCATAGCAATCACAGTGAGTGTAACACACATAAGTATTTATAAATTTCAAATTTTTGAATATTTTTATTTAAAATTGAGCTAAATATAAAAAATTGAGTGGTAGGCAAATTTTAGGTACCAAAATGAAGCCCAGGAAATTTTTAGGTAAACTATGGGTAGAATGGGGTACTAGGTAGGAATAAGTTATACCAATAAATACCTAAGGCATTTATGGTAAATGGTTAAAAATTCACCATTTCAGGAGAACAAAGTCAACCTAGTCGACTTAGTCCATAATGCGATCCAAAAAGATAGGGCCAAATGTGTAATAATGGGCTGATTTAGTATTCTAATACATGGCTGACTATGTATTAGTAGGTTGACTTAGTTGATAAATATGATGAGGCCAATTGTGTATGATAAGGGTGACTTAGTTTGTTGGATAAGACTGATTTACTATCACAAAATGAGGCTGACTGTGTATGATAGGGCCAATATAATATGCTAAAGCAAGAAGATGGCCAATTTAATATTGAATAGGCCAATCTAATTAGAAAAGGAAATGGTTGATTTAGTATTAAATGGGTTGATTCTATAGAAATTTAAATAAAAAGATAAACTAAATCAAACCAGTTGATCTAAGTAATTAATTTTTGAATGTTTAAGAATGTATTTTGATTATTTATGACATGGAGATCTAATACATCCTTTGTTGTTTGATATTTTATAGAGATTTTGGAGGTATTGATATGTGATATATGTGTCATGGCTTCTAGATCTGCTAGATCAATTAATTGGCATGGATAAAGTATGACTAGTCACACTAGGCTTTGGAGGCATCATGGAGATGAGGTAGATTATTCTTAGTGTTGATCTTATTGTTATGTTGTTTGGATCATGTGAATGGTTGACCAACACTTTTTGATGGGTGGTGGATGGGGATACCATTGAGGTGGGTATCACACTGGAGGATGTATATGCATTATTAAGACTATCAATAGGAGGGACACTAGTGATCACTGAGACCCCATATGATCTAGAAGAGTGGCGAGCACTAACCCAGTGGGTGATGTGCTCAGACAAAATATACCCTATATTGAGGGTGAGTTTGTTTGATGTCTATATTGAAAACATTCTAGATATTTGGAAGGCCATGATAGGACTTGTGATAGCATGAGTGTTATATCACAACTTAGATGGTATGGTACAGCTATATATGATAGCCATGTATTAGCTCATATTAGATCAGGGAGTACTCTATGATTTTTAAGTTGTCATTTAGGTCCATCTCATGCATGATATGAATGGAATGTTATCCAAAGGGAAAAATACCATGAGGCTTGTTATTTTGTTAAGTACCTAGATATATGAGAGGCTCCTTGTTGTGTAAGTATAGGGGTGGTTTAATGTAACCAAGTGTAAACATGGGATAACTCCTTTTGCATTCAACATTTAAACACTTAGCCTTATTAGCATCAATCCACAGTAGGCACAGGCCTTATATGCTCACTCAAAGCATAGCTTAGAAGGAATTGAGGCCCACATTGGGCTAGTTGTGTCATGTCATGAGGCTTCACCCAAGGGACTTAAGTAATGCACCAAAAACTTAACTCTTGAGCAGATCTATAGGCATAGACCTTTCTCAAGTTAAACCTGGGGTTATACAAGTGCTTACCTATTCTACACATGAAAATTAAATAGGGGTTTGATTCATTGGTGTAGACCTATACTCATATTCCATGTAAAATGATGATGACACCTTGAAACTTATAGAGACTCTATTAAAGTAGCAAAACCATAAAAATACATGATCCTTAATTCACATAATTAATGAAAAGTGTGACATCACAAAACATTTGCATCCCATTAGTAATACTACAGACATGCAAACTAGACACACTTAAGTAAATTTTAAGGCAACACCATTTACTATTATTCAAAGTCCATAGCAAGAGTTTATATTTAAAATCATAATACTAACAACCCAGAGGCTCACAAATGAGCTTGGGTACATACAATTGGAACCAAAGTGGCCTCCATTCAATTTCTAAGCCCTAATGATCGCTAGAATAGAGTTTATAAAGCATGGTTTTGAAGTCATTCTAATAGAGCTTCATCATAGTTATTTGTCTCTCCCTTCATCCTCTAGCTCAAGCTCCTTATATAAGCCTTTTAGGAGCATCTTTGTTACTATGGAAGTTACATGTTGAGTGTTGAGCTAGATTTCTATCATCGTAACTATCAGTTCCATGACCCAATGATTCCTATGCTCCACTTTCCATCTATCTTTAGATCTTTGTTGATGCACTAAATATCTGGGATATGGTTAGTCATTATCTAGTCAGCACAAGATTTATGATACATCCTCTAGCTGGATACCAAAACCATTAGGCTAACCACTTGTAAAATATATCTAAATTCATTGAGGTGGATGTCAAGTTGGCATGAACACTCCACCAATGGGTTAGGTGTCCAGCATTACCCCATACAAAATACCTTGGTCTACCCTTAGACTAAGCCATCAAACTCTTAAGAGCATAAAATTCAAGTGTATTCTCCTGGAGTTTTGCATTGAAATACTCAAATCCCTTTATGGATAGCTTGGTTTATTTTGTGATGTTATCAATATCAAATGATGCAACAATGAGCACAAGTGTATCTATTTTATCTAGATCTTTATAGAAGGCTTCTACATTGACTTGCACCTTTACCACACTTCCATCTAAGATCTCCCCTTACTCAAAGGCCTTAGTCTAAAAATCACAAAAGATTTATTCCAAGGCTATTTCCTAGTCTATGAAATGGTTTCTCAATGTGTTAATGTTGTTCATGATCTATGACCTTTCCACCTTGCCTATAGAGTACACCTTAACCATCAGTTATTACTTATCATCCTTTTCTTGTTTTAAGTATGCATCTATCACTGAGGCTTAGTTGGATAAATTAAATAATATTTCATTTATTTCTTTCATGACCTAATTCAACTTTGAGAAGAGATCCTCCACTTCTTAGAGCTTGTTGGATAGCTCCTTCTTCAATGCAACACTGGGGTTTTCTTCTTACATCGACTCAGGGTATAGTCTTGGGAGCATCTACTCCACTAATACACAAATCTTATAACATTTAAAAGGTTTAAGTGTTGATGCCAACCAAAAAATATGGATCCTCTACTTCCACATGCTTATAAAGTTATTGCAACTTGAACCTATTAGACTACAATTCCTCTTTAGCTTCGTTGAAGAGCTTCTTCAATTTCTTCACCTTGTCATCATTTATGATATTTTGGCACATTACATCCATGGCCATTTTTATTAGCACATTCCTAGATTGGACTAGTTTCATGGTGCATATGTCAATAAGAAGGGATCCCTACCCTTCCTTAGAATATTTTAGGCTTAAATTAGTAGCCTTTGGTACCTCGAATTGGGGCTCATCCATGTAATGTTATAATGAAAATGAGAGCTACTTACATGTCCTTATCATAGTGTCTTGGGGGTGAATAGTTTTGTATAAGCATATATCTTCATCCCCCAATTTTTTTGAATCATTTCCCTAATGTTAAGATCTTTGTCATCCTTTTTCATGATAGCCTTATCCATGTGCACTTCTTCCTTTTCATTGGTTCCACTGCTCTCTTTGGCATGCTTCTCCAAGGAGTCACTTATCTAGTCCTTAGAGGGTTTCTTCAATGAACTTCTCCCCCTTGTTCATTTCCTTATCCTAGGGCTTCTTAATATTTACCTCAAGGGATATTCCTTCGATGCTAGGATCTCCTTGTTGTATGCTAGTATCTCCTTGTTGTTGTTCATACTCCGCAGTTATCTTTGTTTGTTACTTCAAAGTGTTAGTATCACTTTATTTTTATCCAAACACCCCTTCACTACTTGGGCATGCCTTTATAGCTTCCTTTGCTTATTTGTAAGGGTCACTTGGCACCTATTTGACCACTTCTACTTCTATTCCCATGTTTTAGGGTACCTTTAGGGCTCTCTTTTCCAACTTGTCTTTGTTTTATTCCCATTCAAGTTTTCACTTCTCTTCAAGCACCAATGCCCAGTCTATGTCTTCATCACTGAGTGCCATCTTCCTCCATGCCTCTCTTTTCTCCTTAATAGTTTTAGGAGCCTTTTGGGAGGCCTTATCCTTGGATATCAATGTTTTTTTTTAGTGGTTTCTTTAACAAGGTTGCATCAGAGGTAAGGCTCATCATTTCTTTTATTAATTTTAGCACAGTGGCCACACCACTTTGTAGGGGCTTCTAAACATTTATAACATTGATCTCCTCTTCACCTTTCTCTATTTGTAGGATATAAGTCCCTACCCTATCTTCTTCAGTCTCTTCTTCTATTATGGGCACTAGGTTAACCTCTATTTCCATATCACAAGGGTATTATTATGGAATGCTATAGGTCCCTTAGTCTTTTTCCTTGGATGTTTGCTAGAAGAAACACCCTCTTGTTTGAATGTCAAAAACTTCTTTGGGGAAGGTGGTGAAATTTGTTCCTTGGAGGCTATTTTCAACTGTATGCACTTTTTAATATCTTCTAATTTCTCACCTCGCTTCCTCAAGAGTGACTTTGCCTAAACTTTTGGTGCATCTTTTCCTTCATTACCAACTAGGAGGGGGTGATCATCATCCTTTTTAGGATCTCTTCCCTTCTTGTGTGGCTTCATCTCATAGTAAAGGTTGAAAAAAAATTCATTAATTATTACCCTTTGGAGGGGATGGATGTCAGGCTTGTCACTATCATCCTCTTCATCCTTGGTTACCTTGGCTTAGGGGTGCACAAATTGGTTCCTTATCATCAATCTGTCATAATCCATGACCTTGGCCTAGATATCAATTTCATGTTGTGCATTTGGGATTCTCTTCAGCATTTCCATGAAGTATTTAACTAAGAATTCATATGGTAATTAAAGCCAACTTGACATATTTTCATCTGTGAGCATTAGGCACACCACACAAAAGTGTTACATCATGGTAACGGTCATCATTCCCATGAGTTTCTAAGGGAGTTCTTATGGGATGTGCCATTCCTTTTGAAAGGCCTCCATATATCTATCGAACCACCCTTATACTCATATTTTTTATGTATATGAGAATTTGGGGGGGTAGATGAAGTCTTGGTACTTAATCACTAATGACTCATGGTTTGATGAAAACACCCATAGGTAGTCATCATCACCATTTAGCACCCTATCTCCTCCATCACCATCAAGAGAAGCATGTATCCCCATTGAAAGGTCTCATGTGATCGATGGCATTCTTATGCATTCTTTATGATCTCCTCTATAATAAACTTGGATATTTTGAACACTACTTCCTACACCATATGGTGGGAAATACAAAGGAAGGTTTTACTTATATCTGACCACTGACCATCATGGAAAATTTTGGTGCTTACCAAGTGTGTTATCTCCCTTATACTTGGGTCTTAGATGTCTTTTATAGGAAATGCAAATCCTAAATTGTAGTAGCCCAAGAGCTTTACAACCCTCTTTACCTCCACATTTTCTTCCATCCTCTCTTGTATATCTACTATTGTGCCAAGTAACCTATGATTTTGCTTATGTGGCTTGAAAAAAACCTCATGCACCATCCAGTAAAATAGAACCAGTCACCATACACCCATGAGACAAAGAAATGTACCAAATATTCTAGTTTTCTAAAGCTTGGCAGCTCAAAATTTGTGTTGTGCCCATTGTTTATAACTTGTCTCTGATGGAGACATCAAAGAGCATGGTTCCTACCTTGGTCTTCTTACCTATGTCCACCATCTAGTCTTTGATCAAATCCTACACGTTGTTGCCTATCCTATGGTTATAGTCTTTCAACTTGGATACATGGGTGAAGGATACCCACTTTTCCCCCACCATGAATTTTAGTAGGCATTCCATCTCTTTATAGGTGAGCTTTGTACTCACAGATGAATCAACCTCTATGACATTAACTCCTTCTACCAACTATGCTTTATATTTTATAGTGGTTGATTCCCTCACTAATTTTGCTTTCTTTGCATCCCTTTGTGCTTCTAAGCTTAGTATTTTCTTCCCCATCCTGAACCTACTAGTGTTGAATCACAATCGATTGATCCTACCAAAGCCCAAAATTATGTCTAGTCTACTTTACAACTATGGTAAATACAATTATGCATTTGGCTATTGAGATTCTAGCCCTATTAATAGTGGACTAGTTATCCTACCAAGGTCTCTACTTTTCTATTTCTCTATCAAATTCCCTTCATTTTCATCCTCTTCTCCTTAGGGTAAAACACAATCTCCTACTTATTATTTTGTTCACATTTAGGGAGGCTATGGGGAACTTATTTCCTCTCTAGTAGCATTTTATTATTTGGTGGATTTAAATCCTTACTCTATTCTGATCTCTTGAAAATGATATTAAACCTCTAACCTCTACCATCTCTAATTTTATATGTTATTCTCATCTACAAAGTTGATGGTTAGCATCATTTAGATCCTTAAAATTTGTTAAAATCTAGCACCATCTATTCATTAATATAGATCTTTATTTTTCCACCATCATAGCATTAACTCTGCTAACAATACTTATATGTTGTGTGATAGGCCCATAATACCACTAACACATGGTCATCCCAATCCTTGTAACCAATGTCACATATTTTTTTGAGGTATGTCCCCAATATTTTATTGAATGCTTATGCGATGACATTAGATTGGGGGTAATAGGGTGTTGTATTATGGTACACCACCATATATTTGGACAATAGGATTTGAAATATTTCATTGATGGAATGTGTGCCACAGTTACTAGTTGTCAGGAATCTAGAACAACAAACAGCTCTGATTCCACTGTCAGGATTAGGAAGCACAATTGATTACCATGTACAAGCAACTAAATGTGGAGTTTAACCAGAAGTAACAAGTAACTAGAATTTCAAAATAACACAGAATATGAGAGACAATACCCAATTGTATTAATACTCTTCTAGAAAGAAATACAACAAAGAAGATGCCACTGTCTTCTTCCTTACACACCTCTAGGGCATAAATATTAAATCTCTTCAAGAGCTCACTCTCTCAATTATGGTCCCAACAACAACTCAAGTACAAAGTTGTTGTTCACCTCTAACCAGTCAGTATCATTACTGCCAGTCCAACAAGTACTCCACATACTCCATGACCGAGTATACACACATACTCCAAGTACACAACATACTCCAAGTAGATCTCACCTAATCTTACTACCTGTTGTGTTGCTGACCTCCTTGATCTTGCACACCTACAAATCACCCTGGTTCTACACACCTGCAAACCTAGATCTTGCACACACACACACACACCTGCAAATCAATGATCTTACTTAGATAAAACCCTTGTCCTTGCCTCACCAAGTCCTTATAATTCTACCATACCAGTACCCTGATGGATCTTCTACTAGATCTTGCTATCCCGTAGATCTCTCTGATCATACACACTCGGTACCCCTATGGAACTAGGAGGAACACACCTTGCTCTCTTCACTCTGAAGGAGCTAACCTTGCTCTTAATCAACTAGCACACTTTACAATACAGCCCATGAGTCTATTATATAGATCTCATGCAAACAATAATTAGATCCGTAGCTCCAAGACTAAAATTAGTCTTTAACATGCAAACAACCAGTTTGTTAACAAACTGTCCATAAAACTCATGGTTCCAAACTACACAGGCGACCGACGTTGGTCCCTATCTGCTTGGAGATGGCCGACATCGGCCGATCCCTGACCGATGTCAGCTGCTTCTTGTCTACCCCTGACTGACGTCGATTGGCCTGACTGACGCTGATGATTGTGACACTAAGCAACCTCCTCCAATGTCTACATCAGTGAATCTTTTAGCTCCACAACCTAACAATCTCCCACTTAGAGATAAATAGCTACACTGTACCTATACCTGTACACTATCTAATTTGTTTCTTGGCTTGTATCCCTCTTCAAGCTCAATCTTGAAGACCAACCACCACACATCCTATGGTGCAACACCTGTCATCCAAGTAACCTGCCATATCTAAAGTGTCTAACCCTGCATAGCATGTTAACTTGCTATTAATCCCTCTCAGATACCTGAGAACCCACTGAACTGCTTTCTAGTGCTTCCTTCCTAGATTGACTACAAACTTTTTGACAGTACCCACTGCTTGGGCAAACTCAGGGAGTACACATGTACTCAACCTCATCATGTGATTGGGGACCCTATTCTATGAACTGTCCATCCATAGGTGTGTTATTCAGTTCTGCATCCTGCACTACCTTCACACAATCATCCTATGACAACATCAACTTATGATCTTTCCTGTCTCTAGGATTACTCATGCCAAAGAATTTTGATGCTCCCAAATTCTTCATGGCAAACCACTGAACTAACCTTACCTTTAGCTTAGCAAAACCATGTATGTATAAACTTGTAACAAGCATGCCATCCACATATAGTAACAAGATAATGTCACGACCATCATCCACCTGATAAGACAAACACAATGGTTACAATGACACTGACTAAAGCCATGCTTTGTCATCCATCTATCAAACCTGTACCACTGTCCTACAGCTTCCTCAAGACCATATGACCTAGCCTTCTGTCTCACATATCCATTCTCTCTATTCTTTTACTAAGGAATCCATTCGTCTTTTAGTGCTTTCATTTGGTTGGCAACCCTACCAAATCTCTTGTTTGGTTTTGCATCCTAGGAATCAAATTCCTCATTCATGCCATGCTCCCACTATTTCCTGGATCCTTCTTGCTCTACAGTGAGCAACAAGTATAAAGAAGAGGAATAATGAATTTGAGGCTTACTTACACTTTCAGTCCTCCCCATAGGCATTTGAGACTCCTTAACAGCTTGCTGTCCACCCAAAATTTATTCCAGTCACTGATGTCGGTCACCACCTAGTGTGCATCCAATCAATGTCAGTTCCATGTGACTATCCTTTTTGTTGATGCCAATTACCTGACCGACGTCGGTCTTACCTGGTCACCAACATCGATTCCCTAATCGACACTGGTAGCCACCCTGCCTGACACCATTGGCTCTAGTCTGCACATGACCGACATTGGCACCTATCTATTCGACGTTGATTCCTCTTGATCAACGCCAGTACCTATGTTCTCCTGTGAGTGATGAATTTTTACCTGTGAGCTCTCTTTGGATCAAAACCCTATCCACACTACCCTGCTCAGAGTTAGCCTTCTCCACTGATCTTTGTCCATCATCTCCTCCATGAACACTAAGGCTTTCCAGTTCTTAAGTCTGTCACTAACTTCCTCTTAAGAACATGCATCTCCTTCTTGCTCATGTGACCAAGCCTACAAATCCATGTCTTCACAACAGAAGAAGAATCAGTAATACAAGCAAGTAGATAAAGAGTACCTGCTTTCTTACCACATACTAATTCCAGTGCATCCACTGTGAGAGTTCCTGTGCATCTCTCATCACCAAACTTACCTGAAGCAATTAGCCACATCTTCAAAACTGGGACCTACATGACATCCTTCAACACCCATGTGTTGGCCACCTACAATTTCAGCAACACTTACCCTTTGCCAAAACTTTGACAAGGCTCACCAACCCCTAAATAAATCTTTCCAAAGTCTCCAAGGACCTTAACATGGAAAAATCCTCTATTTCAGGCTACATGGAAAGAGGCAACAAAATCTATAAAACAAGATTCTACTTTATCCAAGGAACATCCCAAAGCATCTTGTGTAACAACACCTGCAACATCTACTTCTTCAGTTCCTTCATGCTGATCTTCTACGAGCCAACAATATTTCTTTTCCTGCTCTTTCTTTCCATAACACCGTAATTGACCATTCTTGCTTTTAAATTCCTCTATTCTTAGTGTACTTTATGTTGGGGATCAACCAACAATTTGATTACACTTATGAAAGCAATTAAACGTAGAATTAAATTAGAATGATAAGTAACTAGAATGATAAATAGCAAAGAACAAGAGATACAAGAAACCACCCTAAAAACTTGTATTAAACTCTTTATAGAAGGAATACAATTGAAGAAACTTTTTTCTTCCACACCTCTCTCAGATGTACAGATCTCTCTCTAGATATCTTTCTCTCAAGAGCTCTCTCTCTCAAGTACAATCAACTCCAACAACCTGGAATGATTCACATATACAATTCTGTACTGTTCTTCAACATTCTCATACATGACAATAAGCTAAGAAGATATATCCTATTATATAATAATTAGGAAACTTGAGCATGCATTTACAACCAATAGTTATGCCTCTTAAACAAGGCCTCTAAAATAGTCTTAGTAATAATAGAGATGCAGACTTAAGACTATGACTTAATCCCATCATGTAAACACTCGGTTTTATCCTTGGAAATAGCTTTCTGGACGCACAGGTAATCGATGTCATTTCCTACCTATTTGCTTGTGACCGACGTCGACCGATCCCTGCCGACGCCGACATCTTCTGAATTGCTCCTGACCGATGTCAGTTTCTCCTAACCAACGCCGGTGACTGTGTAAACCTGCAAACTGCAAAATGCTCCTTAGGTGAAGCTTTTAGGCTCCACACCTTAGCAATCTCCCACTTGGAGATAAACAACTGCACCAGTACCTGTACAGCAACATCTTCTAGCTCCTCCATCTTTAACTCAATCATGAAGACCAACAGAAGTTGAATGAAGATTCAACTTCTCCTTTGTAACCAACTTGGTTAACATATCAACAAGATTCTTATCTATATGGATCTTTTCCAGCTTCAACTCACCATCCTCCAATACCTGTCTTATGAAGTGGTACCTAAGTTGTATATGCTTTGTTCTTGAATGAAAGGCTAAATTCTTAGCCAAATGAATTGCACTCTAACTATCACTATATAATCTGCAACTCTCTTGCTCCTTTCTAAGCTCTTCCATGAACCGTGTCATCCATATCATCTCTTTGGTAGCCTCTATGACTACAATATACTCCGCTTCTGTAGTTGACAAGGCAACAACCTTCTGCAACTTTGATATCCAGCTAACCGCCGTTCCACCAACAGTGAAAACATATCTTGTGGTGCTTCTCCTGCCATCCAAATCACCTGCCATATCTGAATCTACATAACCATGTAGAGAAGTATCTGAACCTCCATAGCACAAATGCCTACTACTGGTTCCTCTCAGATATCTAAGGATCCACTGAACTGCTTTCCAGTGTTCCTTTCTTGGATTGGCCATATACTTACTTACAACTCCCACTGCTTGGGCAATATCCGGTCTAGTACAAACCATTGCATACATTAAACTCCCTACTGTGGAAGAATATGGAACTCTACTCATGTACTCTACTTCATCATGTGAATTAGGACATTGTTCTTTACTCAACTTAAAATGTCCAGCCAAAGGTGTGCTTACTGGTTTTGCATCCTACATATTGAACCGTTTCAACACCTTGTTCACATAATCCTCTTGAGACAAAATCAACCTGTGATTTTTCTTGTCTCTCTTAATGCTCATGCCAAGGATTTTCTTTTCTGCTCCCAAATCCTTCATGGCAAATGTTTGAGCTAATTTCACCTTAAGCTCAGAGATATCCAGCATGTGTGATCCTACAACCAGCATATCATCTACATACAATAATAGAATAATATATCTACCATTATTCAATCTCTTAAAATACACACAATGGTCAGATTGACACCTACTGTAGCCATGCTCAGTCATAAACCTGTCAAATCTCAAATACCACTGTCTAGGAGCTTGCTTGAGGCCATACAAGCTTTTCTTCAATCTGCACACTAACTTCTCCTTACCTTTGACCTCAAATTCTTCTGGTTGTTCCATATATATTTCTTCATCCAAATCTCCATAAATAAATGCTATCTTAACATCAAGATGCTCAAGATGCAAATCCTCAATAGCAACTAAAGACAATATAGTCCTTATAAAAGTCATTTTAATAACAGGTGAAAAAATCTCACCAAAATCAACACCTAGCTTTTGTGCAAATCCTTTCACAACCAACCTGGCCTTATATCTCATTTGTCCATTCTCACCTTCTTTCAATCTGTAGGTCCATCTATTCTTCAGTGTCCTCTTACCAGCTGGCAACTCAACCAAATCCCATGTTTGGTTCTCTCTTAAGGACTCCATCTCCTCAACCATGCCACGCTCCCACTGACTCTTAGACTCCACCTGTATTGCTTCTTCAAAACTCTCTGGTTCTCCACCATTAGTAAGCAATAAATAGAATAATGAAGGGGAATATCAAATTGGAGGTTTACTTACCCTTTTTGACCTCCTGATGGGCGTCTGATACTCATCCACAACATGCTATCTACCCAAATTTTTTGACAATGACCGATCTCGGTCACTTTCAGGCCTATAACTGGCCGACATCGGTTCTGCCTGACTGACGTCAGTTCCTATCTTGCCGACATCGATCACTGTATGATCGACATTGGTTTTTATTCTATCGACGTCAGTTCCTACCTTGCCGACGTCGGTCTCTGTGTTTTCTTTTTTGTGATTAATTTTTTCCGCGAGCTCATTTTGGACCATCATTTCATCCAATTCTCCATTACTCTACCCAGATTGATTCAGCTTCTTCAGCTGATCACTATACATCACTTTTTCATTGAAAACAACATCACGGCTCCTAATTATCTTGTTAGTTCCTAGATTCCAAAATCTGAATCTGAAATCATCAGAGCCATAGCCAATAAATGTGCACCTCATAGACTTAGCATCTAGCTTCTTTTTATTTTCCTTATCAACATGCACAAAGGCTTCACAACCAAAAACTTTGAGAAATGAGAGATCTACCTTTTTACCTGTCCATGCCTCTTTTAGAATTCCACCATCCAGAGCTGTAGAGGGTCCTCTATTAATCAGGTACACTGCAGTGTCAACAGCTTCTACCCAAAACTCTAAGGGCAAGCCAGCATGCAATCTCATACACCTTGCACGCTCCATAATTGTTCTGTTCATCCTTTTAGCAACTCCATTCTATTGAGGTGTCCTTGGAACCATTCTTTGCCTACAGATTCCATGCATATAACAATATTAGTTGAACTTGTAGCTGCAAAACTCACCACCATTGTCAGATCTCAGGCACTTTAATCTTCTGCCTATTTCATTCTCAACCATAGCTTTCCAAATCTTAAAAGTCTCAAATACATCAGATTTCTTCTTAATACAATAGATCCATTCCTTTCTTGTAGCATCATATATGAACAAAACATAGTACTATGATCCTCTAATAGAAGCAACCTAAGCCGGTCCCCACACGTTTGTGTGAACAAGCTGCAACTTATGCTTCTTCTTTGTTGACCCAGTCTTGAGAAAACTCACTCTCTTCTGTTTCCCAAAAACACAGTGCTCACAAAAATCTAGATCTATGCTTTTTAAATTTGAAAGCTTACCTTTAGACTTAAGAATTGACATTCCCTTCTCACTCATGTGGCCAAGCCTTGAGTGCCACAATTTTGTATCCACATCTGAAGTAGATAATACAGAAGGAGAATTGTTAGTAACACAATTACATAAAGAGAGAGTACCTACTCTCTTACCTCTGGCCATTACAAGTGCACCCTTGGTCACCTTCCAAGATTCAGCTGTGAGAGTTATTGTACAACCCTCATCCCCTAAATTCCTGCAGAAATCAAATTCCTCTTCAAGCTAGGAACATGCATGACATCTCTCAACACCCATGTGTTGCCATTCTGCATTTTCAGCTACACTTTTCCTTTGCCAATAATTTTACAAGGCTCATCATCCCCTAAGTACACTATTCCAAAATCTCCATGGATATAGTCACTAAAATATTCTCTATTAGGGGTAGCATGAAAAGATGCACCAGAATCTAAAACCCAAGATTCTATTTTAATTATGCAAAGAGAATATTAAAGCATCTTGTGCAATACCTACAACCTTTTCTTCTTTTTTTCCTTCGTGTTAATTGTCCTCCTTAGGCTTTGACCAGCAATCTCTGCTTATGTGCCCCATCTTTCCACAATTATAGCATTGTGGCTTCTTGCCATTTCTGGATTTGGATCTACCTCTCACCTTTGACTTAGACCTTGATGTCCCTTTCTTGCTCTTCTCTTTTTGCCTTCCCCTGCTCTCAAAACTTAAAGCATTCCCAAATGTTTCCTCTATGCTTTTCCTGTGAATTTCCTCATTCAAGATAACACTAACAACATCCTCTACTTTTAAAATATTTGAAGCAGATGCAGTATTACTAACTACCATTACTAAGCTATTCCAGCTTTCAAGCAAAGAACATAATATTAAAAGAGCTTTAATTTCATCATCAAACACTATTTTGACTGAACTTAATTGATTAAAAATTCCATGGAAATCATTTAGATGATTAGATACAGATCCACCTTTCTGCATACGCAAATTAAACAATTGCTTCATAAGATATACCTTATTAGAAGCTGAGGGTTTTTCATACAAATTTGCTAAAGAAGTCATCAACTCTACCATTGTTTTTGCCTGTGATAAATTAGATATCACAGTAGATGCCAGACTCAGTCTTATAGACCCAAGAGCCTTTCTGTCAAGAACTTCCCATTCTTCATCATCCATGTCTATGGGCTTCTTTGCAATCCCACCTAATGATAAGTATAGATCTTTCTGATACAGATAATTCTCTATCTAAATTCTCCAATGTTGATAATTTTTGCCATTGAACTTCTCCATTCTCAGTTTACTTTCTTCTGCCATTGCTTCTTTCACTCAAACAGAAATCCCTACAGAAACCCTGTGAGTACCCTCTAATCAATACACACTACACAGATCTGAACCACCTGTTAGTGAACCTGAGCTCTAATACCACTTGTTGGGGATCAACCAACAATTTGATTACACTTATGAAAGCAATTAAACGTAGAATTAAATCAAAATGATAAGTAACTAGAATGATAAATAACAAAGAACAAGAGATACAAGAAACCACCCTAAAAACTTGTATTAAACTCTTTATAGAAGGAATACAATTGAAGAAACTTCTTTCTTCCACACCTCTCTCAGATGTATAGATCTCTTTTCTACAAGAGCTCTCTCTCTCAAGTACAATCAACTCCAACAACCTGGAATGATTCACATATACAATTTTGTATTGTTCTTCAACATTCTCATACATGACAATAAGCTAAGAAGATATATCCTATTATATAATAATTAGGAAACTTGAGCATGCATTTACAACCAATAGTTATGCCTCTTAAACAAGGGCTCTAAAATAGTCTTACTAATAATAGAGATGCGGACTTAAGACTATGACTTAATCCCATCATGCAAACACTCGGTTCTATCCTCGAAAATAGCTTTCTAGACGCACAGGTAATTGACATCAGTTCCTACCTGTTTGTCTGTGACCAACGTCGACCGATCCCTGCCAATGCTGGCGTCTTCTGAACTACTCCTGACTGATGTTAGTCGCTCCTAACCGACGCTGATGACTGTGTAAACCTGCAAACTGCAGAACGCTCCTTAGATGAAGCTTTTAGGCTCCACACCTTAACACTTTCTTCTGCCATTGTTATACTCCAACTCAATCAAAAACCTTGAGAGTGACCTATAATCAAACACAAACCTACTCCCTACAACCTTAGCTCTGATACCACTTGTCAGGAATCTAGAACAACAAACAGCTCTGATTCCACTATCAGGATTAGGAAGCACAATTGATTACCATGTACAAGCAACTAAATGTAGAATTTACCCAGAAGTAACAAGTAACTAGAATTCAAAAATAACACAGAATATGAGAGACTACCCAATTGTATTAATACTCTTCTAGAAAGAAATACAACAAAGAAGATGCCACAGTCTTCTTCTTTACACACCTCTAGGGCTCCCACACCTCTAGGGCATAAATAGTAAATCTCTTCAAGAGCTCACTCTCTCAATTACAATCCCAACAACAACTCAAGCACAGAGTTGCTATTCAGCTCCAACCAGTCAGTATCACTACTACCAGTATCACTACTACCAGTCCAACAAGTACTCCATGTACTCCATGATCGAGTATACACACATACTCCAAGTACACAACGTACTCTAAGTAGATCTCACCTAATCTTGTTACCTATTGTGTTGCTGACCTCCCTAATCTTGCACACCTGCAAATCACCCTAGTTTTGCACACCTGTAAACCTAGATCTATTACACACACACACCTGCAAATCAATGATCTTACTTACTCAGATAGAACCCTTGTCCTTGCCTCACCAAGTCCTTATGATTCTACCATACCAGTACCCTGGTGGATCTTCTACTAGATCTTGCTATCTCACAGATCTCTCTAATCATACACACTCGGCACCCCTATGGAACTAGGAGGAACACAC
Organism: Torreya grandis; assembly: GCA_037957365.1. NCBI lineage: Eukaryota > Viridiplantae > Streptophyta > Pinopsida > Cupressales > Taxaceae > Torreya > Torreya grandis. The sequence goes on along the minus strand of JARHVA010006651.1, from coordinate 720,175 downwards.
CTTGCTCTCTTCACTCTGAAGGAGCTAACCTTGCTCTTACTCAACTTGCACACTTTACAATACAGCCCATGAGTCTATTATATAGATCTCATGCAAACAATAATTAGACATCTAATTACAATAATTAGATCCACAGCTCCAAGACTAAAATTAGTCTTTAACATGCAAACAACCGGTTCATTAACAAACTGTCCATGAAACTCACAGTTCTAAACCGCACAGGCGATCAACGTTGGTCCCTGTCTGCCTAGAGATGACCGACGTCAGTCGATCCCTGACTAATGTCGGCTACTTCTTATCTACCCCTGACTGACATCGATTGGCTTGACCGATGCCAGTGACTGTGACACTAAGCAACCTCCTCCAATGTCTGCATCAGTGAAGCTTTTAGCTCCACAACCTAACACTAGTCAAGTTGAGCAGGCACCCATACCTATTGATAATGTTTTCCCAAATGAATCTTGTTGCTATGGTGGTTGTATAGTCTTTGGTTGGTGTTGTTTTGGCTCCATTTGGTGAATTAATCTATAGCAACTAAAATTTACCTTATGCACATTCACCTTCTGATGGGAGTAATAGTCCCAACAAAATCAATGGCCTATTTTTCAAATAATGCATGGTCAAGATAGGGGTGAGGGGTATCTCATCCTAATTCTAGTGCACTAGCAGATGTCACATATTTTGGCATATAATTTTGTATCATGAAACATGGTTAGCCACCACAAGCATGATTGTAGCACTTTTCATGTTGTGGCGTCTCCAACACAATGGCCTCAAGTAATCTACTCATGCACATCTTGCAATACTAAGTCTCGTTCATGCTATAGGACACATCAGTACATGATCTCATCATAGCTCAATTTATATATTTTCCCACTAATGATTTAAAAAGGGGTGGCATGAATCATGAGCTACTTATTCTCTTTAGTAGTCATGGCTTGAGGCGTAGATCTAGAGGTTAAAAATGCAATGATTTTTTATAAGTCTTTTGAGACATGTAAGATCTTGTAGAGTTGTGCATCGAGCATATCATCTTCAATTAGCACTATCATATCTCTAAATTTGATATGGGATAGATGGTCTAGGTCTGAGTTTTACTTTCCAAGTTTGGTTACAATGGAAAATTGGAATTCTTGAAACAAAATGATCCATTAGCAAATGCACCCATAAAAAATGGGCTTGTTCACCAGCTACTTAATCACCTCATAATCAGTAAAGAAGATAAATGGAGTTATTAACAAATATTGTCTAAACTTATGTAGGGTGTAGACCATGGAAATTGCCTTGTGCTTAGTCATGGTGTAATTTTTTTTACCTTGGTTAGTTTCCTACTTGTGAAAGAAATAGGATGATCCATTTTCCCTTCAGTTGGTTATGCGAGAATGGCACCAATTATAGTACCATAGGCATCGATGTGGACATGGAAGGGAGTCACCTAGTTAGGAGATTATAGTATCGTCACACTTGATAGCTTTAGTTTTAGGGTCTTGAAAGCATCTTCCTATGTTACACCCCAATAGAATGGGCCATCCTTTCACAAGAGTTCTTCTAGTCACACTATAATCCTAGCATAATTCTTTATGAACTTATTTTAATACCTACACTGTCCAAGAAAGGCATGGATGTCTTTATTTATTGATATTAATTGAATTTGAAGGATGATTGTAATATTGGCAAGACCAACAAATAGATGATCCTTGTAGATGATGCACCAAGTAATGTGCCAAATGGCATCATAAAAATAGACTTCTTGAGATTCAAATAGATTTGTAATTGATGACGCCTTCCAAATATTAGGCATAAATTATCAAGTGATCTTTTACCAATCCATACACTATCCAATCATCTAAATATACTTGGAAGAAATTGTGAATGAAGTCTTTGAATGCAATGATCACCACCTGGGAAAAAATGGTTGGTGTATACTTCAGCCCAAAGGTCATTACATTATACGTGAATCATCCCCATTTAGTTGTAAATGTGTTTTTTGGATTATCCTCCTCCTCAATCTAGACTTGATGGTATCCTAAGAATCCATCAATAAATGTGTACATTTTCTAACCTGTGATGCCATCCAATATTTCATAGGTGAATAGAGTTGGGAAGGGGTCAATTATGCAGGCGACATTGAATATTTTTTAGTCAACACAAATTTGAATGTGCCCATTATTTTTTATGTTGATGACCATGGGGATAACCCATTCAGACTCTTGCACTAGGTAGATAAATCTTGTGGCTAGCATGCTATCAATCTTAGTTTTGACCTTGGCACAAAGATTTGGGTTCATTCTATAAGTCTACTTCTTGATGGGTCTCACATCATTAACTAGTTTAATACTCATCTTCTTGAGGGATGTGTAGATGCCTTTCATATATTTATAGTTTCATGGGAATAGATCTTGAAGTTTTCTTAGGAGATCAATAATATGCACCAATTTTGTTTCGGACTAATAGGCACCTAGAGTGGCAATTTTGGGTTCTCCCTCTAAACTGATATCTACCTTGGTAGTTTTTAATGGTGCCTGGTAGGGTTCATGCTTCTCCTAGTGTGAATCCTCAACTTGTTTATTTCCCTTGATTGTCTCTACCCAAATATGGGTAGGGTCTTCTTCTTTTGGGTACCTATCCTCAACTTGACACACTAACTTCTTTTTCCCTACCTAATTCTTCCAGTTACATGCTTTCTATGTGTCATCATCTTCATCACTAGAGTTACTATTTAGAATTTGTTCTTCAAAGAAGGTTGGGAGTGATAACCCTTTTTTTTCAAACAAGTCCCTTAGGCACTCTTATAATATACTGATGTCCTCAAACACTAGCCTTTGAAATATCTATAATGGCTGAACCAGTTTAAGATTTTACAAAGAAAAGGAGAAGGTATGAACAAACCACTCCTTAAGGGCATCCCAATCTACTATTTTATAGTGCTCAATTACTACATACCATGCCCTCGCCCCAGCCTTTAAGGTTTTATAGAAGGTGTGCACCCATAGATTTCTTAGGGCATTTTCACCATAAATACTCCATGTTTATTTACAAAGGCGTACATGTGATATGGGGTCAGAGTCACTAGATTAAGTTGAAATGTCTAGGTCATCATTAGTTTTTCCAAATTTGGTGCAATGGTTGCCTTTACATCCTACCAACTTGATAAGCTAGGCTTTTGTGCTACCCACTAATGAGCAGAAGTGATTTTCAATGTGTACACTAGTGCACCTATTCTATCGACCTCCTTTAGGATGCACAACTCAATGTCATGAACATATTCCTCTATAAGGTTACTTCCTTCATATTTTGGGAGTGTAACAAATTTTCCCTTACTGAGGCAAAACACTTTTTTTCTCCTTTTCTTGGTGTAAGGGACCCATCTTTTAGGAGCATGATCAATCTGTATCCAGCTAAAACATCTAGTTTTGGCACCTTTACTCACACCAAGTGGCACCATCAGCCAACGGTCTCATATACTTTCTTGACCCATTAGTCACAAGTAACATCTATGGTGTTTGAGGCTAACTATCCATCTTCCCAAGAGAGGATTCCTTTATCATTTACCTCTAGAATCTTGGGACCTTGCATTGTGATGTTATAGATATAGTTGATTTCATCCTCAATGTCCATGCTTTTGACATAAGGGGGTCCTTGGTCATTTTAAATAGTTATAACTACCCTCTCCTTTCCCATTTTGAAGTTCATGTAGTACCTTTTGAAGTGCATGTATGCATTATTTGTATAACACCATGACCTTCCTAAAAGCATTGAGTAATTGTCCTACTCTACTAACTCTATTACTTCAAAGTTAGCCCAAAATTTGGTGCCCGTGATAGCTACAACTGTGCTCTTAAAATTTTTGATAGGCTATGCTCATGTCTTATTGGTCATGAAGATCACATAAGGGGAAGGTATCAAAGTTGGGCTACCCATTTTCTCCCAATCAATCTTGGTCAAGATGTTGACCTCAATGCCTATGTCTACAAGAACATCACAAATAGACCATCTATCAATAGTGGCATCCACCAAGATTTTTTGGTCATATTTAGCATTTGAGTATGTTTTATTTATCATGCCCTCTCCATGTATGACATGATGACCTCAACTTACTTTTGACCTGCATGTTCCAAGAGTAAGTTTTTTATAGGGGCAGCACACGCTCAATTTTTAGGAGGCATACGATCTAAGTCAATTATTTTACCTTAGCCTCTTAGCTATCTTCCTTATTTTTAGAGGCAATAGCCTGCACTTCTAGGTCCTACACTAATTAGAGATCCCCTTCCAAGTTTTGGATTACATCTTGTTGTAGTATATCCTTTTGGCATGTTGGGTATGGGTATGGCATAAATTTTTCTTCAAGGCATTTTATGCATTCATTTTGACCCTTATCCCCATACTCGAGATGTAATTCAAGTAATAGCTCAGATAGTGGTTAAGTGGTGAATCCACTATGATTAGTTACCTATACCTTAACATTTGTTGTGTGTGTAGGTTGTGCCTTTAGGGTCCATTTTCTATCTATTGTTCTCACCTGATCATCCCTGTACCCTTATCTATGTTAGGCCTAAAAAATTAGGGCATTCATCAACTTTATGGGGCCTTCTACAATATCCACATGTGGGATGTGTAGGGTAGTCATGTTGATAATGCTCTATTGAGCCATACTTATAACATGAGTGCAATAGAAACCTTTTACCACTGTGTCCATCACCTTACCCTCTAGTGCCTTATTACATATTGAATCCTATATTCTATTAGTTTTATCGATCAATCCCTTGGTTTTTTTCCCTTGACTACTACTATATCCTATCGCAAACCCCTTTCCATATTTTTATGCATTTCATCAATCACCTAATAATCAACAGTGGTATGGGTGTAAGAATCACATAAATGAAATAGATGGTTGTGTTGACTTAGTTGGTGCATTTTAATAAAGGACAGTTTTTCACATCATGCACTTCTTGATAGACTTTATACCTTAGAAGTAAAGTACTCACATTATTTTATGGGTAATTAATTCTATTATGACTTTCTACTTCATAGTCAGTACACCATAGTCCACTTTGAGCATCATAGATAGAGTTTGTAGTAAAATTTTGGAGCTGGGATGTCATAGATGCAATCTAAATCTCCATAAATGGGTTCATCCTAGTGTTTGCACTTTTGATTGCCTCAGCTCTGAGCATGGCTTTAATCACTTCTCGAGGGTCTATAAAAGTCTTCATGGAAAACACTTTTTGGAATGGCATGAATAACCCCCAATGAACCATTACACATGTTGGGAAGGGTGAATATCATATGAGACCTTTGATAGGAGAGTTTTAAACCATGTATCATATAAGCACACACTCTATGAGAGTCCTTGGGTAATTTCTTTCAGCATGGTGATGTTGTGTTTTTCAAACTTTGGAATGTCAAACTCCTTCAAGAATGTATCTCTTAGGGTATCCTAGTCAACTATGGCTTGGTTGGGATCAAAAAATTTCTTACCAAGGATGGGTGCAATCAAGTAAAGTGGTTAAAAATTGAGTAGCCTTACATTCCAATTGGGTTATGCCTCATGCATGCCACTATAATTCACACTTTAGCACATGTTCCATAGCATTTTACACATCATGATAACCTGGGAGGTACATAGCCATTTTGTATTAGATCTGTTATGGGTGGGTAGCTAGTTCTTGTGTGACTTATCCCCCCAGTACCTATCCTGGTAGTTATCTTCCAACACCTCCAACACAGAGGTAGCCATTGGTCCCATCATTCCTACTAGTAAATTTGATGTCATTAGTGTTGTGTTGATTATTTGTGGCACTAAACCACTTCTTATGAGTAGTTTCCCACCTTGCATTGCTAACATTGGTTATGTCGATATGCTCACATTCAAGTTCTATTATGGTGAGCTAGTTTTTAATGGTCTAGAGGTAGTTACGTTCACCTCCTTGTATGGAATAATCTATTCAATAGCAAAGTTGCAATCTAAATTTTAAAAATGTCTAAGATCTGAGGCATTGGTAGGGTCAACAATCACTTCTATACTATCTTCAAGTAAGGGATCTAGTGCATGAGCATGTGTCATAGGTTAAAAGGGGGTAAGTACATCAAGTATATCTGCAGTCACCAAATTCTGTAAAAACTCAATGAATTCCACACCTGTCAAGTGTCAAGCTCAATTCAACACTTCCTTATACCTCTATTATCTACACTAATATTTTTTAATAAATCCTTCCCCATGCCCTTCTCATTTTCTACAGGTCCTCTCGACACTTCCAAGTTCTATATCCTCCATTAATCAGTGTTGTATCTTATTATAGGATTGTCTTCTAAGCTCTTGGGTATTAATTTGATTGTCTCCTTCTATTATGCATTACCTACACATCCCCCTTTTCCCCTTTGCATATCTCATATGTGAAAGGATTTTAGCCTTCCATCACCAAAGTTTTAAAATCCTAATCAACCATTAGCTTCTTGAGATTTGTGTTAGACTCCTCCATGAACATGCTTCTAGGGTCACATAAGAACCGGTACTTTAATTCCTCAGGGCATGAATAAGTTGATACTACAAACTCAAGTGCATAGTTATTCAGATCTCCTTAACACCATTTATCCCTGACTCTAGTCTAGGTAACATCTAGGGTCCCAAGCCTCTCTAGGTGCTCCTTTGTCCACCTATAGTGCCATATATAGATTATCCTTCTATGGGTTGAATATGTATCCAACCACCTATACACATGCTCAAGTAACTCACAAAAAAAGACCTCATATAAAGCATCATATAAGTTTTCTTGAACCCATTTTCTTTGCTTTTATCCTTTATAAGTTGGATGCTTTTGTAAAAAACTATTTTTCACTTATTGTAGCTAGTGCTCAATATTTTTAAGCGAAAATCAATACAATGTTCTATCGCACCATCATAGCGACAAAATTCAACATAGGTCCCAGTAATGGAACCAAACTATTTTGAAAGTCTAGGGGTGATATACTATAACCAAGCACAAGCATGGGATAACTCACTTTGTACTCAACTTTTAAACACTCAGCTATATTGGCATCAATATACATAAGGCATAGGCCTTATACACTCACCTAAAGCATAATTAAAAAGGAATTAGGGACCGTATTGGGTTAGTTGTTCCATGGCATGAGGCGTCACTAGGGTGACATAGGTAATGCAGTAGAAACTTAACTCGAAGGTAGATCCATAGGCATAGGCACTTTTTAGGTTAAGTTCAAGGTCATATAAGCACTTACCTATCCTACACATGCAAATTAAATAGGGGTTGGGTTTACTGACACAGACCTATACTCATCTTCCATGTAAAATGATGATGATATCAAGAAAATTACAAAGATTCCATTAAATTAGAAAAACACATGATCATAAATTCACATAATTAATCAAAAGAATGACATCAAAAAATACTTGCATCCCATTAATAATACTACAAACATTCAAACTAGAGACACTTAAGTAGATTTTAAGTCCACCATTTATCATTGTTTAAATTCCATAGCAAGATTTTATATTTAAAATCATAATACTAATAACCCAAAGGCTCACAAATGTGCTTGGACACATACAATTAGAGCTAGAGTGGCCTCCATTCTATTTCTAAGCCTTAATGGACTCTAGAGTAGAGTTTATAGAGGATGGTTTTGAAGTCATTCCACCAAAGTTTAGTTGTAATTATACATCTCTCCCTTCATCCTCTAGTTCGAGCTCCTTATATAAGCCTTTTAAGAGCATCTTTACCAAGGTGAAAGTTACATGCTGAGTGCTGAGCTGGAGTTTTATCATCATAACCACTAGATCCATGACCTTGTGATTCCTATGCTCCACTTTCTATCTATATTCATATCTTCATTGATTCCCTAAATATATAAGATATGGTTAGTCATCATCTAGTTGGCATAATATTTACACTGCATCCTCCAACTGGATACCAAAACCATTAGGCTAACCACTTGTAAAAAAATATCTAGATGTATCAAGTTGGATGTCAAGTTGGTATGAACACTCCACTCATGGATTAGAGTCCCAACATTCCCCATGTATCATCCAATTAGGTTACCCCATATGGTCAATTATAGGTTACCTTAGGTCATTTAATGGAGGTAGGATCATGTATCTCAAGTCATGCCCTATGTGCCAACATTGCAAACTATCACACGAGGGTAGATCATATGGCATACCTATATGCACATTATTATTGTATGGCTTAGTTGGTCGATTGTTATTATAGGGTTGGAACAGGTGTAGATCATAAGACACTACACCTCATGGGTAAATCCACATCTAGTGGCACACTTATTAATATAGTTTAGACTCCCACACCTAATGGCCCTTCTAGTAGTGCCTGCTTATTGATCATGAAATGATAGAGAGATAAGGGGGAGAGGAGGAGGAGGATTTCCAGTTGAGATACCTATGATTATATCATAGCATGTTAAACCATAGAGTAGTCAAGCATGGCAATAAGCACTAGTGGGAGGAGATGACATGGACGTGGATTCCATCCCATATCAGTTACCATATTAGGAACTAATATAGTAGTAGCAATAGTGACCACCCCATACATAATACAAATAGAAGTACCACCAACAAGAGTAGGCACAGGTGATAGCTATAGTGTAAGAGGACCTAACAGTCATTCCTAGATATAGTTGGTCTATAGAGGCACCTCTAAGGAGAGGATCATGATATGCTCGAGTGGTGGCTTCTATATTTGCACTAGTGTAGAAGTGTCCTATAGAGGAGTTGCTCAACAAATGAGTATATGGAGAGACCATGCTCAAAAAGTGAGTAAACAAGGAGACAATGATTGGTGTCACCATCATAAGTGAGAAATGTAATAATTTTAATTTAATCTTTGATATAGGACACTAGTTGTAGTTGATTATAGTAGATAGATAGATTTTTTGATATATATGTGATCTAATGTCTAGTTGGTTTGAGTTTTGAAAATCATATGATAGAGGAGATGAAATGGGGATTCCATGACATTTTGGATGGGGTGTTGGCTTCATATGAACCCACCATGCTAGATGATCTTGTGGTACCATCTACCCTAGCCTATGTAATATAATTTAGACTAGTTGGGGAGATCACAAAGAAGTTATAGGCATGTGGGGATGGGATTGCAGCCACTAGCAGGGATGGGAGAGGGATAAGCATAGACTTGGTAGGCCTTAGCTCAGGAGAGAGTGGTGCACATGGCTACCACTATCTAGATCAGATAAGTACATGCTTAGGTGGCTAATCTACAAGAATAGGTTATAGGTTTGAGATCCCAAAATACCTCATTATATCATACCATTCAAAGGGGATAGTCCTAGGCATCTATGGATAATGTAGTTAGGCCATGGGATAGGCAAGATGAAGCCCAGCCTTAGAGTTAGAGCTATTTTTTATTTTGTAATTTGTATTGTATAAAACACATGACATATATATATATATATATATTTTGACAGTTGGATGCAATCTCATGAGTTATACATGGTTGTGGATGTTGATGCATGGATATATTTCTTTCTAGCACATGTATTTTAGCTTTTGTTGTATATGCTATGGGAAATATATGTGGCATGTTTTATTTTCTAGTGTTATATATATATATATATATATATATATATATATATATATATATATATATATATTGATTTTGACAATTGGATGCAATCTCATGAGTTATACATGGTTATGGATGTTGATGCATGGATATATTTCTTTCTAGCACATGTATTTTAGCTTTTTTTGTATATGTTATGGGAAATATATGTGGCGTGTTTATTTTCTAGTGTTATGTGATACACATGCATGGTAAAAAAAATTGCAAAAATGACTTGAAAAAGTATAAGTAATAAAAAACAAATGCACTACACACTATAGTATGATGGGAAATGTGTAATAATAAAATATGACTAAATATAATAAACCAAAGATGGTAAAAAGAGATTAAAAAAATTTTTTAAAACATGTAAAAGATTTGTCCCAAGTTAAAACAAGTAAAATCACACTATATCACGTTGGGAAGTAGGAAAATAATGTAGTAAAATGGAAGGCACATAAAAACTAGATGGTATAAAAACTAAAACAACTAATTCCATCAATCATACTAAATCACATTAGGAAGTATAAAAGAGAAGACAAAATTGGAAAAATGAACTTCGATTGATCACACTAGTTCAAGTTGAGAAGTATGAAAATTTTAATAAAATAGTTGTAAACATACATGCAATCGGAAAATAAGAAGATAAAAGTGAAATATCAATGAAGTAAGCATAAAACATAATATATCAATATGAGAATCATCTCAATGACATGTAACTCATAATCAATCACTACTTATCTTAAATTTCACACATGTAATTTCATTGTGACATGGGTATTGGAATATTTTATGAGAAAGGCCTAGTCCTATCCATGGTCTTACACTGCAACTCAAAAAAGGAACATCGATGAGTAGGAAACAAATGTAAGAATGATGTGTTAAAATGTGGTTAACATGTGATAATTTGTGAGGGAGGCCTAGTCCTACCCATGGTATTACAATACAACTCAAAAATGGGATCCCTAGGGGATGATCAATTAACAAACAATATTTCTCAAGGGAAAATATTAGGAATGTTGTAAATGAAAGAGAGAATGTAAAAATCACAATTTAGGCATCTATAATAAGACCTTAGGAAACATGAGGCACACTAAGTACACAAGAAAGTCACTAAGTGGATAGTGACCATCAAAATACAAAGGATACCCATTCATAATAAACACAAAGTTGTATATGCAAATAAGTGAGATATTAAGATGGACTCATGTTGGTTGTATTAACAAGAAAATTAAAATGGACCTACCTTCTCACAATGTGTTCCCCATTCTTTAATATCTCTTACAGAGTCATCGGTCTACTATGAAGATTGGGTACTTGTGTGAGAAAGTAAGTAGTACTAAAATATTTTTTTAATTCTCCTTTTCTAATCTACTGGTCTACCACACCCTAATGGACCTCAACTCTATCATGAGGCCAATTGTGGAGTTTTAGATTTAATTAGAAAGAAGGGGATGTGCTTTGAATCACGTATTTTAGTGTGATTTGAATTTTTAACTTTGAATATTGCCTTTTGTATCAATGCCTTTTGTTTAAATGATGTGTCTTTTAAATTTTATGGATTTTAAAATTCCTCCTCCATATAGATTTGGAATAACTAACATGGGGGATAAAAGTGATACACATGAGTGAGATTTATAATTTGGTTAAAGGAAGATAAGTATCTAAAGACATGACTGACTAAAACACTTAGGCTTATCTATGAACCAATATGTTATCTCAATTTTCAACCATGTGTATGCTTAGTTTATGAAATGAAAGAAGGCAATAAAGGAAGATCCAAAGTGAACTGGTAAGATATAATTACAATGAGATGACTTGTTTGTTAATTTATCACATGGTAAAGAAGAATTACTAAGGGGAGTAAGGTTTGTATAACCAAGTCACAATAAGAATTATTCATGTTGTTTGACATACGATAGAAAATAATCATGAGAAAAAGACAAAGACATTCATGAAAAATAAATGAATTCCTAAACATGAGCATGTAAAAATAATCCATAAGAATGAAAATGAAAGAAATGAAACCATATACAACACATAATGCAAAATATAAATAACCATGTAAGATAGATAAGTGAAGAAAAATTTGACACAAAGTCAAATGATATAATATATAAATAAAAGTGGATGCTAAGTCCAATCTAATAATCATAATGAAGATGAAAGTACACAAAGTAAAATCTCATATGGGATTATGGAAGCAATAGGGAATTTGAGAGAAAGAGAAGTGTACATTATCTCATCAATGTGTATAGACATCTCTTTGCATTTTTGTAAGATACTATCTTCTAAACCAGATAAGATAGCTTCACATCCTGCAAAGGGAGGACAAAGGATTTTCATTTTGAATAACAGTTGCATCAGGTGGTTATGATTATGTGGAAAAATTTGCATGAGTTCAAAAAAGGGTTTTTGAGATAGGAGATTAGTAAGTTATGTGATAGGGTCCCATTCATCATAACCCTTGGATGGATTGATATAGAGAGGTGTGTAATGTTAGAGGATCTCTTATGAAGGATGAGTAGAAGTGTATTTGAACTTGTATTGATAAGAAATGGTCAGTTTAGTTTGGGGACAAAGCAGTTGATTATCTTGAGAGGATGGGGTAGTTGATTTAGGTTTGTCTTGTGATTAGTTTGAATAGATGCTATTATAAGGTTGAAGAATGTTATCGATGATTAGAGAGGTTGGGGGAATTATATAAATAGTGTGAGAGGTGTTATCCAATGAAGGTGTTGGAATGGATTCTTGAAAAGTGATAAGGCCCATTTGCCCCAACTTTGTTAGGTGAGATGGGGATTAATCTTGGATAACATGAAAAGTTTGGGATGTTTGGTGCATCTGTGTAGGATGAGAATCAATAAAATAAACTACCCTTCATAAATTCGTCATATTTACCACATTCTCTATGAGAGTTTGGTCTATAATACTTTCAACATTGTTGGTGGAAGGAGTAGGTTTGTCATTATTGTCTTGATGATTAGGAAAAGGGTCTTTGTAGATGGCAAGATGAGCATTAGCCTAGTTCAAAGATTGATTTTTATTTTGTGTTTTATGATATTTGAAGGCTATATCATAGACTTGTTGGTATTTACAAATGAGTGAATTGTGATCAAAATTTAGACCAAGGAGGAAATCCATAACTAAGTTACGTAATTGCCTACAAGTCTCCTGAGAGTGACCCCAACTAGCATGAAATGAACAAAATTTATTTGGATCATACCATAATTTCATAGGGTGAGTGGGGTCAATATCTCATTTAAGAGGCCTTGGTAGATGCTTTTAGAGATCTACTAAGGATAATGGTTTGTGAACATTGATGTTTTTTATTTGACAAAATTGAGGATTATGGGTGTTCTTTAATGAGGAAGCTTACTCTGTAACAGGGTTGGGAGCAATGGCTTAAATAATGTGAATGGTATCATAGGATTTGATGACACCATCATTGGTACCATGATAATTTTTTATTTTTGATGAGCATGCGAGTGTCCATGGGAGGTTGGGATGGCTCAAATTAACGCATGAGAAAACCTTGGCATTTAGCTTGGTCGAGGGCCTCTTCCAAATTTCTTGAAGAGAGATTCCTAACCCAATAATACAACTTGGGATAAAGAGCATTAGTGAATAGATGAAAAATATTATCATCTGCCATGTTATGCTCACACTTATTAGATAGGGTCTTCCACTGTTTGATGAAAGCTTGTGTAGTTTCAGTTTTAAGTTGATTGCAATTGATAAAATGAGTTGAGGTATTCTCGAGGAGGTCATTAGTTTGAAACTTTTGTACTAGAGATTTAATTATATCTTCCAAGCTAGTGATAGAATGGGACTTGAGTTGATTATACCAATCTAAAGCATCTTTAGAGAGGGTTTTTGCTAATAGCTTGGTAGCAACAAAAGTGTTTAACTTGACACAATCTTTATAGAGATTACCAAATGTTTTTAAATTTAAGGTAGGATTAGTTAACCCATTATAACTAACGGTAGGTGTGATACCTTATGTCTATATTGGCAATTTGAGGTGTGATAGGTTCATTTTGAAGATGTTTAATCATTTTTTTAACAAGGGGAGGTTGAGTAATGAGGTTGCCATGGGAATCCCTAAAGTGGGGTGGAGGGGTATTTTTATTTTGATCTCCCAATGAAACATTTTTAGGTTGATTTTGAATTTGAATAAGGTGATTCTACATTTGCATCATTTGATTGGCATTATTAAATTGAAAAACATTCATTTGATTAAGAGTTTGTAATAAAAGTTGATGGGTTTGAGTGGTATTTTAACTAGTTTGTGAGGCATGTGAATCATTATCATTGGTATTAGTGGCTTGAGTTTCATTTTGAGTAGTGTCATACGTGGAACTAGTGGATTAATTGAGAATGATACGTCTTAGAAAAGGCCCACTAAATGTTGAACCTACCATGTTAGTAAATATACTTGGCATTGAGGTTGACGAAATCAAAGAATAAGAGGTCATGGTATGAGGAATAAAAATAGAAGGGAGAGGTTGAGAAGTAAAGAAGGTATCACCCCCAAATTTTTGAGAGAATGTGGGGGAAGGTGAATGGGATTCTTCTACTTGACCACTTATCATGAGATTGTAAATAGTTGAAGAATCTTTTCCCCTACATTGAGGAAACTCATTAATGAATAAAACCATTATAAGAGTGTACTCTAATTCTAGCCAATCTTCTAAGGAGAAAAGAGGGTTACAAACTAAATATGAATGAGGATTCATCCTATAATTATTAGTGTGATTGCCACATGCACATTGTTTTCATCTAAAGTGGAATCCACAAGCAGTTGACAGGGAAACCTATTGGGATTGGTAAAGCTCATCATATATGTTGAATTCAACTTTATGTTGTCCTCAAATAGGAATTTCATGATGAAAGAGAGAAGCTAAAAGGAATTATGTAAAGATAAAATTAGGAATAATGTACAAAGATGAACTGGTTGACTATGTATTTTAACCCAAGGAAAAGAACAAAAAGATAAGGATACATAATCATGCATGTCAACAATGTATTATAGTCAATAAGACTAAAATAGGTTGATAAGGATACACAGTTGTGCAGGTGGATTGTGTATTATTGGACAGAGGATTGAACAGACAGATAAGAATACACAGTCATGCAAGTCAACTATGTATTACAGGTAAGAAGGTTTAATGATCTGTAAGAGACTGTATCGACCAAGAAAATAATTTTTTGAAAAAGGGAAATTTTTGAAAGATAATTTGAAGCAATAATGAAAGAAAACACACAAATAATTAGATAAATGTGACTGATCTAATTGAAACACATAGCACAAACCTTGCACCAACACTGGCCAATGTAAGTTTTTCAATACAACATATAATTATCAAAGAGCAAGCAGTAATTGAAAAATAAATGCTAACTAGTTGGTCATCCTAAGTGTTATTAAGTTATAATAAAGTGTAATTTTAGTGTGATAGGAAAGTTGGTTGAAATAGGAAATTAGAAAGCAATATAAGGTTGGTTTCAAGATGTTTGGGCTAAAAGGGATTTATATCAGTGGTGGTACTAGCTTGGTATTGAGGCCTACCCCCTCACTTCACAATCTCATAGTGATAAGGGTGTCAAGTGCTTTGTCAATATATATCATCAACTATGTATTTATACTTGGCCAGAAAATCAAGTCAACCTCCCCTTTGGTGATGAAATCCAAGTAGGTAAACCTTGGGAAGATAATTTTTAATGATTTTTGAATGTAAATTGATTTCGTAGTATGTGCAAAAGAGTAAAATAGTGTAACTAAAATAGTAATTTAAAAAAAGCACATATTTAAGCTATGTGAGTTACTCTAAGCATGCAAATAATTGAAAAGTAAAAGTGAATTAATTAATAGCAAATATATGTTAATTCCTTAATTGATAATAGTACAGAGTCAGTTCGGGCAACATTGTATGTAAACAGTACATAATAGAGTCAATGAAATTATTGTTTTTTTGCAAAATCAAGGTCTTTAAGAATAAAGTCAAATAGGTCGATTGTGTCTCTTAGATAGAAGACGACTATATAACCAGGTTAACCAGGTCAACCTAGTTAGTTATAGGGTTGAAGTTTTATAGGCTACAAACTTATAAAAAATAATACTGAAGGAAGAACTAAATTGACTGGGAGAGAAGAAAAAGGAAACTTGGTGGGTTTGAAGATGTTTTAGATTGCATATTTTTATGTTGTGATGCTCAAATGTCACTTTCAAATTTTGCCAACTAGGTCGATTGACTTTGTAAAACCTTATATGTTGACAAAGAGATAATGAATAGAGTCAACTTGTTCAACTGTGTTTGTTGACCTGTATGTTGACAAAAGAAAATAACACACAAAATCAACTATGTATGTTAATTTGAACTTGAAGAAGAATATTGTGTTAAACTACTCGATCTAGTAACCTGTAATTGGTGAAGACTTGTGCAAATAGAATAGAGTTATTTTGAAGTAAATATGTGTTAAACCTGTGCACAAAAAATTAGAACTATACTGACTGGTTCAATACAATACTAAAAATATAGTGTGATGACAAAAATGATGGCATAAAATAAAAACCTATAAAGGTTAGATTCACATCAAGTTTAAAAAAATATATGCAACTAATCTATAAATCAATCCTAGATCAGAGAAGATAAATCCTACTTACATTTCTGATTATTGATACATTAGATATTCAAAGTCATGACCAATATAGATTCGCTAGACCTATCCAATGGATTTTTTACTATAATAATATCACTAGGGAGGGTTCTAAAACCTTCAGTCAAGAAAAACTATGCAATAACCATAGTTAGGTCCTATGCTTTTATATTCACAAAGTAAACGACAAGTAAAGCAAATTTTAATCTAGTGCTCACCAAATCTTGTGGCACAAAGTGGGGGTAATAACATAAAAATTAAACATGCATAGAAGATATATACTCAAGTTAATGTATATAAAATCTTAATACATGAAAGAGAAGTAAAAATGTTAATCTATCTATTCTTACAAAGGAAGAAAAAAGTTAAGAATATCTACCTTTGAAGATAAACTTGTTGAGCTCAATCTCTCCCTTGGCCAAGATGCTTTGTAAGAGGTTGTGGAATGTAAGGATAACAAGGATAAATCAGCTCTAGGCTACACAACCTATCTATGCATCCAAAAACCCTAAGACAAGATTCGTATCTCCAAAAAAAGTATTAAAACCCTAAGCTATAATCTTCAAGTAGAAGGGTGGATAAGCAGATGCACAATATATATCTTTCTTCTTATGTTCCTAAATAAATAATGAAATGAATGTGTATATATAGTTAGATCTAACCCTAAACCTTTCTAAAAGTTTAGTCAATAGGTTCAACCTAATCGAGCTTGTATTGTTATTGACAAAAATAAATTAGGTCTTGGTCTAGGCCAACCAAGCCTAAATGAGTTTTATCAATTAGAGTATAGAGTCGATGGGACCAGCATTGTATTGTAAACCATCAAAAAGAAGTTTAGGTTAAGGGCCAGTGAAGGTAGAAAATGACTAGTGGAGGGTGCAAAAAAGGAGGTAAAGCTTAGGGGAATGTTTTTAGGATATGGTTGTGTCGATAGCAAGTGTTAGTAAAGAATAACAATTATGTGAAGCACCAATGGCCTTCCCACCCCTTTTTTGGTGTACCCCTTAAGGCATGTACTCAGAGAGATTAAGACTCAATGAGTTCTTGCAAGAGAGAAAGCATCAATAATTGATAAAGTTTAAAAATATTATGTGTATACAAACTCCTTTCTTCTTTTGATTGGGTTTACTATATACCATTTTGATTTGAATGTCTACATATTATGGTAGGAAGACTCATTGTTGATTTTGGTTCTCCGCATGAATGACCTATTGATCATAGGGAGTTATATATCCACCATAGTAGTAGTGAAAATTGTTTTGTTTGTTAGGTTCTCAATGGCTGACTTAGGCTTGTTGCATTATTTCCTCAGGATTTAAATTTATCATTCTAACTCTTGGATCACTAATGCACAATCTAAGTATACTCATGATTTGCTTGCACAGTTTAACATGGTTTATTGCAAGCCAACTTTGACTCCTTTTCTATTTGGTATGAAGCTTAAGGTGGATTGTCCATCTCCATTGGTTGATGCTACCTTGTATCGACAACTTGTTGTGTAATATGCAGCCCTGTTGTTATTTTTAGTTTAAAAATATTATGTTTTTTTGTTCTTTCAAACTAGACAGAAGATGTAGAAGGGTTTGTGTTTTAATTGAAATAATTTGAATGTAATAGTAGATTACAATAATTATTTATAGCAGATATTAATTCTAAAAATATTGAAATTTCATGAAATACAATAGCAGAGAAATCCTAGATTTAAGTGTTGATCAGAATATTTATTTTTCCTTCAAAATAACAGTAACCTAGTATGTAAAATATCACCACTTATCTAAATCAAACATACCTAGAATTCGTTTTGGCCTTGAAACTACTATTGAACTAAAATTCATGTCTAGGAAACCTCCAATGTGGATGCCACTATTTAGAAATAATACCAAAGTGACAAAAGAGTGCTTGCATGCCCTAGGCACCACCATGCAATTGGGATATAAGTTTGAAATCTCAATTCCACCTCTAAAAATGAACCAAATCAGCATACCCAGCCAACCATAAGAGGTATAGCTAGTAGATGGAAAAGGTACAGCTATCAAAGAGAAGGGTTTTACAACCCAAACTCAATATTCTCCTTTAGATCTGCCTAGATGGCTTAAAAATTTTGCATTAACCCTAAAAACTTAAATTATAAACTCCACAATAATCCCAGCTATGATCTTTGTATGAAATCACCAAGAATCTCCCAGAATATGTCTTTTAATAGCATAGAAGATATCGCCTATAAGGGGTTTCATCCTCATAAACCAAAGAGAAATAATCTCCTCCAAAGCTAGAGCAATATCCAAACATCACATAACATAATGGAAAAAATGAGCTCCAAATAAAACTTATACTTCTTTACCAAATTGGGGGGCAATTTTCAACCCAAATTCTCATGCCCAAAAAGAAGAAAGAATATTTTAATTTTAATTTATCCATCCCTTATGTCTCCCTCAACTTGGGTGCCAACTTCTAGGATTCCCCCTTTTTAAAACAACTTATGATCACTCATGGGTCTTTTTATAACTTAACTTTATAATTTTTAAATAACATAAGTGTAGATTGTGTCTACTCCTTGGTCAACTCCCCCTTGGTCCCCTTGGTCTGCTTCTAAACATTCCTAACCCACACACTTATTAATTTAAAATAAAATACCTATTTTAAATTAATAACACCACCCTTGACACCTCACCCATGACACATCACCCATGACACCTCACCTTGGATTCCTTGCCCTTGGATACCCTCATTTATCACCCTATGACTAATAATTCCAACTCTCCCACTAATCCTCATGCCTATTAAACCCGCCTTCGATCGTTTAACCATGACCACTAAACTCGGTAGATGGAGGTGTTAACGACTGGAGATTGCACCTGGCAGCAGGAAAATAGGTTCCCTGCCATCTCCCTGCAACATGGAAACTCTTCTCTTGCCTGTGGGATGGCGAAGCAGGAGAGGAGAGTCTCTAGGTATGGGCTAGTTCTCGCTGATGTATCTTGTTTGTTTCAGGCAGTGCAAAATATAGATATATAGATATACTAAGGGGAAGGATGGAAAGGGAGAAGGAAATACAAGAAAATAAACAACCTACTCTAAAGAGGTGATACACCAAAAATGAAATGACCTTCCCACCTCCACTCTCAGGATCAAACAAAACATACATACACTGAGACTTGGCAAAAAGACTAGGCTGCTAGAAATGATAGGGAGGTTCCTATGGAAAGCACAAGAAATAGGGACTCACCAAGGTGCTGATAAATAGACACTGTAAGTGACCTCTCCTATTATATACCTCCAAAACAGAACTCTACTCCTAGCGACAGTAGACAATGGCACTTTGTAGATGACCGGTTTGCTGGTGCTGGACCTGTGAGAGCATCAAGGAACAATGACTGGACACAGACCAACATTCAAGGCATACACAAAAAAATCCATCCAAGAAAGAGGTAAAACTATCTTTTATTGATTTAGGTGGAGAAATTGTAGAGCTGTGCTCTTTACAAAATTGGAGAAGATCCTTCAAAATGACCAAGTCTGTGTATTTATATGGAAAGAGCCAAGAGGAGCTCTCATTGGCTTTTGCTTGCTAGTGGCAGCTTCAGTTTTCATTGGGAAGAGGAAAAACACTGTTGATGACATCATAAGTCTACTGGGACCATGCTTGTTGCCTCATTTTGTGTGTTGGTTTGCTCCTTTGGTGATTGAGTGGGCCTTTTTCTATGTTTTGTAGGGCTTTTTTGCCACCTAATGTTGTGGGCAGTAAATTTACCGCCTACTGCAGTGGACTACACGCAGGACTTTTGCTGACGTCAGCCGATTTGGTTGCTGAGCGTGAAAATTTTGTCGACATTGGCCAAGTAGGCTGTCGAGCGCAGTAATTCTATCGATGTCGGCTGATGTTGATGGGCTTTTCCTCTGTTTGTGTTGTGAGCAGCAATTTTGCCACTAACTGCATCTATTTGAGGTCTCTTTTTACCCACAGGTGTTGTGGGTGGCAATTTTACCGCCGACTACATTGTTCTTATAAACGTCTACCCTCCTTTTGCCTTAGTGTTAAGTGCCCCAACTTTTTCCTTATTGGGGATCAACCAACAATAGATTACACTTGTGAAAGTAATAAATGTGGAAATAAATCAGATAGACAAATAACTAAAATGATAAACAGCAAGAACAAGAGATACAAGAAAACACCCTGAAAACTTGTATTAACAAACTCTTTACAAAAGGAATACAATTGAAGAAAACTTCTTTCTTCCACACCTCTCCTAGATGTATAGATCTCTCAATAGATCTCTATTCCTCAAGAGCTCTCTCTCTCAAGAACAATCAACTCCAACAAACCTGGATTGATTCAATTCTGTACTATTCTTCAACATACCAATTCTACAATAATTCACTCCAAAGCTAAGAAGATCTAATTCTACATATAGAATTAGGAGACTTGAGCATGCATTTCCAACAAATAGTTAAGCCACTTGAACAAAGGCTCTAAAAATAATATTACTAATAATAGAGACGCGAGCTTAAGACTACAACTCAAACTCATCATGCAAAAACTCGCTTCTATCCTCGAAAATAGCTTTCTGGACGCACAGGTAACCGACGTCGGTTCCTGCTGCTTGCTTGTGATCACCGCCGGCCGACCCACTGCCAATGTCAGCGCCTCTGAAACTGCACCTTGCCAACGTCGGTCGCTCCTGACCGATGCTGGTGTCTGTGTAGACCCAAAACTGATAAAGTATGCTCCTTGGTGAAGCTTTTAGCTCCACACCCTAACAATCTCCCACTTGGAGATAAATAGCTGCACCAGTACCTGTACAGCAACATCTTCTAGCTCTTCCATCTTCAACTCAACCATGAAGACCAACAAAAGTTGAATAAAGATTCAACTTCTCCTTTGTAACTGGCTTGGTTAACATATCAACAGGATTCCTATCTGTATGGATCTTCTCCAGCTTCAACTCACCATCTTCCAATACCTATCGTATGAAGTGATACCTTAGCTGTATGTACTTTGTTCTTGAATGAAAGGCTGAATTTTTTAGCCAAATGGATTGCACTCTGACTGTCACTATACAATCTGAAACTCTCATGCTCCCTACCAAGCTCATCCATGAACCGTGTCATCCATATCATCTCTTTGCTAGCCTCTGTGGCTGCGATATACTCTGCTTCTATAGTTGACAAGGCAACAACCTTCTGCAACTTAGATATCCAGCTAACCGCCATTCCACCTACAGTGAAAACATAACCTGTAGTGCTCTTCCTCCCATCCAAATCCCCTGCCATATCTGAATCTACATAACCATGTAGAGAAGTATCTGAACCTCCATAGCACAAGTGCCTACTGTTGGTTCCTCTTAGATATCTAAGGATCCACTGAACTGCTTTCCAATGTTCCTTACCTGGATTGGCCATATACTTACTTACCACTCCCACTGCTTGGGCAATATCCGGTCTAGTACACACCATTGCATACATCAAACTCCCTACTGCGGAGGAATATGGAACCTTACTCATGTACTCTACCTCATCATATGAATTAGGACATTGTTCTTTACACAACTTAAAATGTCCAGCCAAAGGTGTGCTTACCGGTTTAGCATCCTGCATATTGAACTGTTTCAACACCTTGTTCACATAATCTTCTTGAGACAATATCAACCTGTGATTTTTCCTATCTCTCTTAATGCTCATGCCAAAGATTTTATTTGCTGCTCCCAAATCCTTCATAACAAACGTTTGAGCTAATTTCACCTTAAGCTCAGAGATATCCTGCATGTGAGATCCTGCAACCAGCATATCATCTACATACAACAATAGAATAATATATCTACCATTATCAAATCTCTTGAAATACATGCAATGGTCAGATTGACACCTATTGTATCCATGCTCAGTCATAAACCTGTCAAATTTTAAGTACCATTGCCTAGGAGCTTGCTTGAGGCCATACAAGCTTTTCTTCAATCTGCACACTAACTTTTCCCTACCCTTGACCTCGAATCCTTCTAGCTGTTCCATATATATTTCCTCATCCAAATCTCCATGAAGAAACGTTGTCTTAACATCTAGCTGCTCAAGATGCAAATCCTCGAAAGCAACCAAAGACAATACAACCCTTATAGAAGTCATTTTAACAACAAGAGAAAAAATCTCACCAAAGTCAATACCTGGCTTTTGTGCAAATCCTTTCACTACTAGCCTTATATCTCATCTGTCCATTCTCGACTTCTTTCAACCTGTAGGTCCATCTGTTCTTGAGTGTTCTCTTACCAGCTGGAAATTCAACCAAATCCCATGTTTGGTTCTCTCTTAAGGACTCCAACTCCTCAACCATGCAACGCTCCCATTGACTCTTGGACTCCACCTGTATTGCTTCTTCAAAACTCTCTATTTCTCCACTATCAGTTAGCAATAGGTAAAATAAAGAGGGAGAATATCTAATTGGAGGCTTACTCACCCTTTCTGACCTCCTGATGGGTGTCTGAGACTCATTCACAACACGTTGTCCACCCAAATTCTCTGACAGTGACCGACCTCGGTCACCTCCAGACCTGTTACTGGCCGATGTCGGTTCTTCCTGACCGACCTCGGTGCCTGTCCTACCAACGTCGGTCTCTGTACGGTCGACGCCGATTTCTGTACTGCCGACGCCGGTTCTTAACCTACCGACGTTAGTCTCTGTGTTTTCCTGCAAGTGATTATTTATTTTTTCCGCGAGCTCATCTTGGACTTTCACCTCATCCAATTCACCATTGCTCTGCTCAGATTGATTCAGCTTCCTTAGCTGATCACAATACATCACTCTTTCGTTGAAAACAACATCACGACTCCTGATTACCTTGTTAGTTTCTAAATTCCACAATATGTAACCAAAATCATCTGAGCCATAGCCAATAAACGTGCACCTCATAGACTTAGCATCAAGCTTCTTTCTATTTTCTTTATCTATGTGCACAAAGGCTTCACAACCAAAAACTTTGAGATATGAGAGATCAACCTTTTTACCTGTCCATGCCTCTTCTGGAATACCACCATTCAAGGCTATAGAGGGTCCTCTATTAATCAGGTATACTGCAGTGTCAACAGCTTGTGCCCAAAATTGTAAGGGCAAACCGGTATGCAATCTCATATGTCTTGCACGCTCCATTATTGTCCTGTTCATCCTTTTAGCAATTTCATTCTGCTAAGGTGTCCTTGGAACCATCCTTTGCCTGTGGATTCCATGCATGTAACAATAATCTCTGAACTTATGACTGCAGAACTCACCACCATTGTCTGATCTCAGGCACTTCAATCTCTTACCTGTTTCATTCTCAACCATAGCTTTCTAAAACTTAAAAGTCTCAAATACATCAGATTTTCTTCTAATACAATAGATCCATACCTTCCTTGTAGCATCATCTATGAAAGATACATAGTACTGTGATCCTCCAATGGAAGTAACCTGAGCCGGTCCCCACACATCTGTGTGAACAAGCTGCAACTTATGCCTCTTCTTAGTAGACCCAGTCTTGAGAAAACTAACCTTTTTCTATTTTCCAAATACACAGTGCTCACAAAACTCTAGATCTATGCCTTTTAAATCTGAAAGCATACCTTTAGACTTAAGAATTGACATCCCTTTCTCACTCATGTGGCCAAGCCTTGAGTGCCACAATTTAGCATCCACATCTGAAGTAGATAATACAGAAGGAGATTTGTTAGTAACACAATTACACAAATAGAGAGTACCTTCTCTCTTACCTCTGGCCATAACAAGAGCACCCTTGGTCACTTTCCAAGATTCTAATGTGAGAGTTACTGTACAACCCTCATCCCCTAACTTTTCTACAGAAATCAAATTTCTCTTCAAGCTAGGAACATGCATCACATCTCTCAACACCCATGTGTTGCTATTCTGCATCTTCAGCTGCACTTTATCTTTGCCAATTATTTTACAAGGCTCATCATCCCCTAGATACACTATTCCAAAATCTCCATGGATATAGTCACTAAAATATTCCCTGTTAGGGGTAGCATGAAAAGATGCACCAGAATCTAACACCCAAGATTCTATATTATTATGCAGAGAGAAAATTAAAGCATCTTGTGCAATACCTGCAACCTTGACTTCTTCCTTTCCTTTGTGCTGATTATCCTCCTTAGGCTTTGACCAACAATCTCTGCTTATGTGCCTCATCTTTCCACAATTTTAGCAATGTGGCCTTCTGCCATTTCTAGATTTAGATCTGCCTTTCCCCTTAGATTTTGATCTTGATCTGCCTTTCTTGCTCTTCTCTTTCTACCTTCCCCTGCTCTCAAAACTTAAAGCATTTCCAGATGTCTCTTCTATACTTTTCCTGCATATTTTCTCATTCAAGATAACACTAACAACATCCTCTACTTTCAAAATATTTGATGCAGATGCAGTATTACTTACTACCATTACTAAGCCATGCCAGCTTTCAGACAAAGAACATAATATTAAAAGAGCTTTTATTTCATCATCAAACACTATATTCACTGAACTTAATTGATTCACAATTCTATTGAAATCATTCAGATGAGTAGAAAAATATCCACCTTCATTCATATGCAAATTAAATAACTGCTTCATAAGATATACCTTATTAGAAGCTGAGGGTTTTTCATACAAATTTGCTAACGTAGTCATCAACTCTACCGTAGACTTTGCCTATGATAAATTAGATATCACAGTGGATGCTAGACTCAGTCTTATAGACCCCAGAGCCTTTCTATCAAGAACTTCCCATTCTTCATCCTCCATGTCTTTGGGCTTCTTTGCAACCCCACCTAACGGTAAGTAGAGATCTTTCTGATACAGATAATCCTCTATCTGCATTTTCCAATGTTGGTAATTTTTGCCATTGAACTTTTTCATTCTCAATTTACTTTCATCTGCCATTGCTTCTCCCACTCAAACAAAAATCCTTGCAAAAACCCTTGTGAAAACCTATAATTAATACACACTACACAGATCTGAACCACCTGTTAGTGAACCTGAGCTCTAATACCACTTGTTGGTATCAGCTCTTGAACCTGCAACCAAGGCTCTGATACCACTTGTTGGGGATCAACCAACAATAGATTACACTTGTGAAAGCAATAAATGCGAAAATAAATCAGATAGACAAGTAACTAGAATGATAAACAGCAAGAATAAGAGATACAAGAAAACACCCTGAAAACTTGTATTAACAAACTCTTTACAAAAGGAATACAATTGAAGAAAACTTATTTCTTCCACACCTCTCCTAGATGTATAGATCTCTCAATAGATCTCTATTCCTCAAGAGCTCTCTCTCTCAAGAACAATCAACTCCAACAAGCTTAGATTGATTCAATTTTGTACTGTTCTTCAACATACCAATTCTACAATAATTCACTCCAAAGCTAAGAAGATCTAATTCTACATATAGAATTAGGAGACTTGAGCATGCAGTTCCAACAAATAGTTAAGCCACTTGAACAAGGGCTCTAAAAATAATATTACTAATAATAGAGACGTGAGCTTAAGAATACAACTCAAACTCATCATGCAAACACTCGCTTCTGTCCTCGGAAATAGCTTTCTAGACGCACAGGTAACCGACGTCGGTTCCTGCTGCTTGCCTGTGACTGCCGCTGGCCGACCCACTGTCGACGTCAACACCTCTACAACTGCACCTTGCTGATGTCGGTCGCTCCTGACTGACACTGGTGTTTGTGTAGACTCGAAACTGATAAAGTATGCTCCTTGGTGAAGCTTTTAGCTCCACACCCTAACAATCTCCCACTTGGAGATAAACAGTTGCACCAGTACCTGTACAGCAACATCTTCTAGCTCCTCCATCTTCAACTCAATCATGAAGACCAACAGAAGTTGAATGAAGATTCAACTTCTCCTTTGTAACCGGCTTGGTTAACATATCAACAGGATTCCTATCTGTATGGATCTTCTCCAGCTTCAACTCACCATCTTCCAATACCTATCGTATGAAGTGATACTTTGGCTGTATGTGCTTTGTTCTTGAATGAAAGGCTAAATTTTTTAGCCAAATGGATTGGACTCTGACTGTCACTATACAATCTGCAACTCTCATGCTCCCTACCAAGCTCATCCATGAACCGTGTCATCCATATCATCTCTTTGCTAGCCTCTATGGCTGCGATATACTCTGCTTCTGTAGTTGACAAGGCAACAACCTTCTGCAACTTAAATATTTAACTAACCACCGTTCCACCTACAATGAAAACATAACCTGTAGTGCTCCTCCTGCCATCCAAATCACCTGCCATATTTGAATCTGCATAACCATGTAGAGAAGTATCTGAACCTCCATAGCACAAGTGCCTACTGCTGGTTCCTCTTAGATATCTAAGGATCCACTGAACTGCTTTTCAATGTTCCTTACCTGGATTGGCCATATACTTACTTACCACTCCCACTGCTTGGGCAATATCCGGTCTAGTACAAACCATTGCATACATCAAACTCCCTACTGCGAAGGAATATGGAACCTTACTCATGTACTCTACCTCATCATATGAATTAGGACATTGTTCTTTACACAACTTAAAATATCCAGCCAAAGGTGTGCTTACCGGTTTAGCATCCTGCATATTGAACCGTTTCAACACCTTGTCCACATAATCTTCTTGAGATAATATCAACCTGTGATTTTTCCTGTCTCTCTTAATGCTCATGCCAAGGATTTTCTTTGCTACTCCCAAATCCTTCATAACAAACATTTGAGCTAATTTCACCTTAAGCTAAGAGATATCTTGCATGTGAGATCCTGCAACCAGCATATCATCTACATACAACAATATAATAATATATCTACCATTATCAAATCTCTTGAAATACACGTAATGGTCAGATTGACACCTACTGTAGCCATGCTCAATCATAAACCTGTCAAATTTTAAGTACCATTGCCTAGGAGCTTGCTTGAGGCCATACAAGCTTTTCTTCAATCTGCACACTAACTTCTCCTTACCCTTGACCTTGAATTCTTCTGGCTGTTCCATATATATTTCCTCATCCAAATCTCCATGAAAAAATGTTGTCTTAACATCTAGCTGCTCAAGATGCAAATCCTCAAAAGCAACCAAAGACAATACAACCCTTATAGAAGTCATTTTAACAACAGGAGAAAAAATCTCACCAAAGTCAATACCTGGCTTTTGTGCAAATCCTTTCACTACTAATCTAGCCTTATATCTCATCTGTCCATTCTCGCTTTCTTTCAACCTATAGGTCCATCTGTTCTTGAGTGTTCTCTTACCAGCTGGCAATTCAACCAAATCCCATGTTTGGTTCTCTCTTAAGGACTCCAACTCCTCAACCATGCCACGCTCCCACTGACTCTTGGACTCCACGTGTATTGCTTCCTCAAAACTCTCTGGTTCTCCACTATTAGTTAGCAATAGGTAAAATAAAGAGGGAGAATATCTAATTGGAGGCTTACTCACCCTTTCTGACCTCATGATGGGTGTCTGAGACTCGTTCACAACACGTTGTCCACCCAAATTCTCTGATAGTGACCGACCTCGATCACCTCCAGACCTGTTACTAGCCGACGTCGATTCTTTCTGACCAACCTCAGTGCCTATCCTACCGACGTCGGTCTTTGTACGGCTGACGCCTGTTTCTGTACTGTCGACACCGGTTCCTAACCTGCCGACGTCGGTCTCTCTGTTTTCTTGCAAGTGATTATTTCTTTTTTCTGCGAGCTCATCTTGGACTTTCACCTCGTCCAATTCACCATTACTCTGCTCAGATTAATTCAGCTTTCTTAGCTGATCACAATACATCACTCTTTCGTTGAAAACAACATCACAGCTCCTCATTGCCTTGTTAGTTTTTAGATTCCATAATCTGTAACTAAAATTATCTGAGCCATAGCCAATAAACGTGCACCTCATAGACTTAGCATCAAGCTTCTTTCTATTTTCTTTATCTATGTGCACAAAGGCTTCACAACCAAAAACTTTGAGATATGAGAGATCAACCTTTTTACCTGTCCATGCCTCTTCTAGAATACCACCATCCAGGGCTGTAGAGGGTCCTCTGTTAATCAGGTATACTACAGTGTCAACAGCTTGTGCCCAAAACTGTAAGGGCAAACCGGCATGCAATCTCATACATCTTGCACACTCCATTATTGTCATGTTCATCCTTTTAGCAATTCCATTCTGCTGAGGTGTCCTTGGAACCATCCTTTGCCTGTGGATTCCATGAATGTAACAATAATCTCTGAACTTATGACTGCAAAACTCACCGCCATTGTCTGATCTCAGGCACTTCAATCTCTTACCTGTTTCATTCTCAACCATAGCTTTTTAAATCTTAAAAGTCTAAAATACATCAGATTTTCTTCTAATACAATAGATCCATACCTTCCTTGTAGCATCATCTATGAAAGATACATAGCACTGTGATCCTCTAATGGAAGCAACCTGAGCTGGTCCCCACACGTCTGTGTGAACAAGATGCAACTTATGCCTCTTTTTAGTAGACCCAGTCTTGAGAAAACTAACCCTTTTCTATTTTCCAAATACACAATGCTCACAAAACTCTAGATTTATGCCTTTTAAATCTGAAAGCATACCTTTGGACTTAAAAATTGACATCCCTTTCTCACTCATGTGGCCAAGCCTTGAGTGCCACAATTTAGCATCCACATCTGAAGTAGATAATACAGAAGGAGATTTGTTAGTAACACAATTACACAAATAGAGAGTACCTTCTCTCTTACCTCTGGCCATAACAAGTGCACCCTTGGTCTCCTTGCAAGATTCTGCTGTGAGAGTTACTATACAACCCTCATCCCCTAACTTTCTTGCAGAAATCAAATTTCTCTTCAAGCTAGGAACATGCATCACATCTCTCAACACCCATGTGTTTCTATTCTACATCTTCAGCTGCACTTTACCTTTGCCAATTATTTTACAGGGCTCATCATCCCCTAGATACACTATTTCAAAATCTCCATGGATATAGTCACTAAAATATTCCCTGTTAGGGGTAGCATGAAAAGATGCATCAGAATCTAACACCCAAGATTCTATATTATTATGCAGAGAGAAAATTAAAGCATCTTGTGCAATACCTGCAACCTTGGCTTCTTCCTTTCCTTCGTGCTGATTGTCCTCCTTAGGCTTTGACCAACAATCTCTGCTTATGTGCCCCATCTTTCCACAATTCCAGCATTGTGGCCTTCTACCATTTATGGATTTAGATCTGCCTTTCCCCTTAGATTTTGATCTTGATCTGCCTTTCTTGCTCTTCTCTTTCTGCCTTCCCCTGCTCTCAAAACTTAAAGCATTTCCAGATGTCTCTTCTGTGTTTTTCTTGCGTATTTCCTCATTCAAGATAACACTAACAACATCCTCTACTTTTAAAATATTTGATGCAGATGCAGTATTACTTACTGCCATTACTAAGCCATGCCAGCTTTCAGACAAAGAACATAATATTAAAAGAGCTTTTATTTCATCATCAAACACTATATTCACTGAACTTAATTGATTCACAATTCCATTGAAATCATTCAGATGAGTAGAAAAAGATCCACCTTCATTCATATGCAAATTAAATAACTGCTTCATAAGATATACCTTATTAGAAGCTGAGGGTTTTTCATACAAATTTGATAACGTAGTCATCAACTCTACCGTAGACTTTGCCTGTGATGAATTAGATATCACAGTGGATGCTAGACTCAGTCTTATAGACCCCAGAGCCTTTCTGTCAAGAACTTTCTATTCTTCATCCTCCATGTCTTTGGGCTTCTTTGCAACCCCACCTAACGATAAGTAGAGATCTTTCTGATACAGATAATCCTCTATCTGCATTCTCCAATGTTGGTAATTTTTTTCATTGAACTTTTCCATTCTCAATTTACTTTCATCTGCCATTGCTTCTCCCACTCAAACAGAAATCCCTGTAGAAACCCCTGTGAGAACCTATAATCAATACACACTACACAGATCTGAACCACCTGTTAGTGAACCTGAGCTCTGATACCACTTGTTGGTATCAGCTCTTGAACCTGCAACCAAGGCTCTGATACCACTTGTTGGGGATCAACCAACAATAGATTACACTTGTGAAAGCAATAAATGCAGAAATAAATCAGATAGATAAGTAACTAGAATGATAAACAGCAAGAACAAGAGATACAAGAAAACACCCTGAAAACTTGTATTAACAAACTCTTTACAAAAAAAATACAATTGAAGAAAACTTCTTTCTTCCACACCTCTCCTAGATGTATAGATCTCTCAATAGATCTCTATTCTTCAAGAGCTCTCTCTCTCAAAAACAATCAACGCCAACAAGCCTGGATTGATTCAATTCTGTACTGTTCTTCAACATACCAATTCTACAATAATTCACTCCAAAGCTAAAAAGATCTAATTCTACATAAAGAATTAGGAGACTTGAGCATGCCCTTCCAACAAATAGTTAAGCCACTTGAACAAGGGCTCTAAAAATAATATTACTAATAATAGAGACACGAGCTTAAGACTACAACTCAAACTCATCATGCAAACACTCGCTTCTGTCCTCAAAAATAGCTTTCTGGATGCACAGATAACCGACGTTGGTTCCTGCTGCTTGCCTATGACCGTCGCCGGCCGACCCACTGTCGACGTCGGTGCCTCTACAACTGCACCTTGCCGACGTCGGGTCACTCCTGACCGACGCCGGTGTCTGTGTAGACTCAAAACTGATAAAGTATGCTCCTTGGTGAAGCTTTTAGCTCCACACCCTAACATTCCTCTCCCCTTTTGTGAACGTTTGAAAACTCTACCTTATGCTATCATGAACGCCAACGAATAAGGCCAATGAGCCAATGTTTTGAAACAGAGTTGTCAAACCCTAAAGACAGACCTTGCAACCCAAAATGA
This sequence comes from Torreya grandis, assembly GCA_037957365.1. NCBI lineage: Eukaryota > Viridiplantae > Streptophyta > Pinopsida > Cupressales > Taxaceae > Torreya > Torreya grandis. The sequence continues at coordinate 689,036 of JARHVA010006651.1, read as the reverse complement.
CTGGCCATGCAAGGTAGGTGTAGAAGGTGACTGAGATTTTTTCAAAGAGGGCAAAATTGGGTCAATAGGAGGAACGGGCAAAAGGATAAAAATAGCCTTTTTACCCATCCTCCAGCCGCCGACGTCGGTCAACCGTCGGCCGACGCCGGTGGAATTGCCGACGTTGATTACTTAAAACCACATTTTAACCCCCAAAATAGCTAATCATAGACCCAAATGTCAATTATCTTGCTCCCAGAGCTCTCTCTCTCTCTCTCTCTCTCTCTCTCTCTCTCTCTCTCTCTCTCTCTCTCTCTCTCTCCTCTCTCTCTCTCTCCTCTCTCTCTCTCTCTCTCTCTCTCTCTCTCTCTCTCTCTCTCTCTCTCTCCTAGACGCACACCAAGCATCACGGGCTACAAGAACTCTGCATCAGTCACTCCACCCCTGATTAAAACATTGCAAGAAGTCTTCTACATCAGTCGCATCAACAAAAAGTCTTCTACACCCCTAGTTCTCCCCCCATGCAGAGCTAAGTATTCTTCTTCTATTTCATTTCAATTATTTAGACTATATTAGTAATTAGTTTTCTATTTACTACTGCTAAATACTACCAGACCAGACCTGACTTTTTTCTCGAAGAGGCTCAAAGGCCTTCCCCATATCCTTACTCCTTTTGAAAACCTAACCTCTACCCCTTGTCCCTCTTAAGACTCTATTGACTTCCCTACAATCTTGCACAGACCTCCAAACTCCTACAGACCTCCTAGACTCCTCAATCATCCATAAACCCATCCAAAAACCCATCCAAGGCCATTGCCCTGACCGACATCGTCCATTGCCCTTACCGACGTCAGCAGTATAATCAACGTTGGCAACATTGACAAACCGACGTTGGCATAACTATCAACGTTAGCGACTGTGGAAGACTGATAGCAAAATATAGGTACGCATTATCTCTATTTCTTTTGTTTAGTCTTTCACCATTTCTCTTTCTAGCAACACTCTTTTATCAACTAGTGGACTGTCATCCCTCAAGGAAGTCTTTGCACTTCTGGGACCGAGCTTTGCTTGGCAGTCCACCATATATCTATCTAACATTTTTCTATTTAAGTCTTATTCTCTCTACAGGTGTCATCCTCCACAGCCAAAGAGGAGCTCCTTCAATCGTCTGGATACGGTGCACAACTTCATCTGGGTACGTACAAACCCCTGACCATTTAATCTTAGTTTCTTATTTCTTCTGAATGTAGAAAATTGAAAAAACTTGTAAAAACATTCTAGCACGCCTGGTGGGACCCTGGAGTTTTCCTTGGGTTTATTTCTTCTAAAGGCAAACATTCATATAGGTGCATTAGGTCTCTTCTTGCATCCTTTTCTTCTATCTCTTTATTTTGAAATGAAACCATAAGCACAAGTTAAAAAGAACTTCTTTTTTTTCTTCTTGTCACTTCTTTTTTACATCTTAGAGTAGTGAAGTTCATGCTCTTAACCTTTTCCTAATTGTTTACATCCGAACAAAACATTTCAGTTTGGGCTAAAATATATTGCATTTCATTTTTGCCTGAATGCATACTTAGCTCTCACATCTAGTAATTAAAAATGCATTATGAATAAATCGTAGTGCACTTATGTTACACGACCAGACCACTTTCACAACTAAACATCTAAACATACCTGAGACAAGGTCTGATTAGGATTTCATCACCTAGCAGATACCTTACCCTTCCTGGTAATCCTACTTGGACTTCACTACCAAGGGGATAACCCACTCTGTTCTCTGGTAGAGTATAAACTCTAGGGGAAGTATATACTGGCTAAACAACCCAGCTTATCTCTAGGCTCATGAAGTGAGGGGAGCTAGCTCCTAGCACCCAGGCCACATACGAAACTTAATACAGATCTTGAGCACCAAAACTAACCCAAAACCAACCTTAGACTGCTTTTTTCTAGGACCCGTTTTAAAATCCAACTTCCCAAACACACTCTTCTAAGGCATAAGCCAACAAGACTCTAAAACTTATTCTTAGGAATTTAATGTTTAAAGGCTGCTTGTCTTCATCTATTTTTCTATCTCTATCTGGTTTTTTGAGCTGGTGAGGTCGCATTCTGAGCTCCAAGAACCAACTCAGAACTTTCTTCTTTCTTCCAAAAACTTTCAATTTTTTGAAGTTTCTGGAAATACATAGTAACCGACATCAGTTTTTCCATTGACATCGGCAACTTATCTTCACCGACATCGGTTATTTGATCGACATTAGCAACTTTCTTCATCGACATCAATTTTTCCACCGACATCGATCACTATCAAAAAAATTCTTCTCAAAATAACAAGCTAAAAACTTGACCTTTTTGCTGTTAAAAACACCAATTCTGGTTTTTTAAGGCTGAAACATATAGTTTTAAAACCAAAATCTTTCTTGCCTTGGATGGTTTTGACACGTAATCAAATCAAAAACTCTTGTTGACCACACAAGGCAACAACCACTCCCGCCTTCGTCTTCTATATCAAGTCCTCTAATGGAGTATCATTCAGACACTAAGCGTACTCCAACCCCAACTCAACCCCATATTGTTCTCGAAGGGGACCAAGACTTTGAAAGGTTCCTTGACCTCAATGTCAAGGCTCTTCAGCACTATCTCGCAAGAAGTCAAATGTGAGACTCTTCAGGCAACCCAGTTTACGGGATGCCAACTTCTTTAGTTGAAAGGGCAATCATATCAATGGCCTCTATAACTCAACTCATAGACACCCAGGCCATTGCCTCTACTAACAACTTGACCATGACCAATCTTCAAAGTGTGACCTCTCCTTCTATTTTTGGACCTACCTCCTTTGGGGTTCCTATACCCCCTCAACCACAAACCATTCAACAAAGTTCTACACCATTCCAAAACTTAATTGTCTCCATCCCACCTACTCTTGCACCCATAAATACAAGAGTAACCACCTATCCTTCAACAAGTGTTGCCACCACTCAACCACCTTTGGCGACATCAAGCCAAGTTCTGCTTTATAGCTTCATAACACAACCACCCTTGACTCCAACATCAGTCCCTATGACTAGTTATCAATATGTTGCACCTATACAAGCGCAACCAACTACATCATACACCCCTCCTAACTCCTTCCAATCACCTTACAACTTAGGGGGTGCCCCACCTATCAATCCACTTGTCGATCTAATCAAGATGCTGATGGATAAGGTGTCTAATCTTGAGACATCCATTTTGGGTTCAATAAATGTTCTCTCATATGAACAAATCTGTAATGAACCTATTCATCCTTCAGTCCCAATCTGACCATATCCTAGTCAGTGGGAACTTCCAAAGTTTACTCACTTTCAGAGTAAGGAAGACCCACAGCAACATCTATGAGCGTTTAGACATGCTTTTTACCTTATAGCACATGATGATGCATTATTACTACGCACATTTTCCATGTCACTTTCTGGTGTTGCCCTCGATTGGTATAATTTTATTACCAGTCACTCTCTATTTACCTTCACTCAACTAGCTCAACTATTTCTTGACCACTTTTCTATCAACATCACTAAAAAGGTCTCCATCACGGACCTATATTCTATCAGACAATTTGATGATGAATCCATAGCTGATTTCATTGCTCGATGGATAAGTTTAATCAACTAACTCTCCTTTTATTTACCTCAACTTGAGCTCATCGAGCTCTTTTCACAAGCGTGTGCCAAACACATCTCATCTACTTTGCGGGTCTAAACATTCTGCACATTTGATGAAGCTTTCACCATGGCTAAGAAGCTTGAACTCCACGTGGTCGAAGAGGACAAGGTCACATTGAGTAATAAAAATACTAACACAAAATCCAATGACCCTTCTTCATCCAAACCTTCTTCATATTCCAAGTCCAAGGGATTGGCAAATGCTATGGTCCTTAGGCCATCATCATCAACCACAAACAACCAATCTCAACCTTCCACATCACAAAGCATCACCAAACAATTCCACCAATGATACATACAGCGTCAATATACTCCAATAGGAGAATCATACGCTTCCGTGTTGGATAAACTTCTCAAGCAGGGGGTCCTCAATCTCCCTCAAATCTGACCACCTCAATTTGACTCCTCAAAAGCCATCCCTACATGGTATAGGGAAAATGACTTCTATAATTATCACTGTGTCAAAGGCCATGACATAAACAACTACAAAACCTTCAAAAACATTGTCCAAGACATGATAGATAAAGGTGATCTTGTCTTGGATAACCCAAACGCACCACCTAACCAAAACATAGACATCTTTAGACAACCTTTTCCTAACCATCCCCCTAGCCAAAACAATGTGTAGACCATGGCCGATGACTCCCAAGAGCATAATATACGCACGGTCAACATGGTCTCTCCTTTCATGCCTAACCAACCTCTCTCACAGTCTAAAGAGGTTAGTCGACCCATTGGCCCTTCATAAGTGGAATGTCCATCACAGGCAGAAGAGCCTTCTTCTCCTATTTGTCCACCACAAGAAGGAGAGCCTTCTCTTATTTGTCCACCATAGGTAGAAGATGTCAGGAATCTAGAACAACCAAACATGCTCTGATCCCACTTGTCAGGGATGCGAAACCGGAAGCATATAATTGATTACCAAACTTCAAACAACTATAATATGCAAAAATAACCAGATTCACCAAGTAACTAGAATTCAGAATAACACAGCATATGAGAGACAATACACAACTTGTATTAAACACTTTATACAGAAAAGAATACAATAAAGAAGATGCCACTTCTTCTCCACCACCTTACAGAGGTTTCCCACACCTCAAGTGAACAGTAATTCTTCTCCCCAAAGCTCTCCCTCTCACAGGTCCCAACACCCAACTCAAATACAGAGTTGGTGTTCACCTCCCGTGCTCCACGCACAACACAAGTGCTCCACGCACTCCACAAGCACTCCACGTGCTCCACAAGTACTCAAGGTACTTCAAGTAGATCTCCCATGAACCTGCAATAACCTGCACTTCAACAGACCATACTTATGGAAGGAACTCCCTTGCCTTCCTCTCTTGCTCTATCCGAGTACACACCTGTACTCCAAGTAGATCCTGCCTGATACTGCTCCCTGTTGTGTTGCTGTCTATATGACCTTGCACACCTGCAAGTCAAACAACAGTTCTGCTCACCTGTGAACCTCGACCTTACACACACATACACCTGCAGATCAATGATCTTACTTACCATGTAGATCTCCTATATAGGCCATGCAACTGTGACCAAGATCCTACACTCCTGAAGAACCCAGTTGGCTCTCCAATCCAGCACCAACACACCTGGTACTGAGGCACTAGGAGGAACGCACCATTGCTCTACCTCACACACAGAAGAAGCTTATAATTATGCTCTCTTACTCCCTAGCACACTTTTCCAATACAACCATGAGTCTATTATATAGATCTCATCCAAACAATAATTAGACATCTAATTACAATAATTAGATCCGCAGCTATGAGTCTAAAATTAGCACTCATCATGCAAACACTTGGTTCGTTAGCTAACTGCCCGTAAATAGCTCGCAGTCGAACCACACAGGCGACCGACGTCGGTCCCTGTCTGCCTGGAGGTGACCGACATCGGCCGATATATGACCGACGTCGGTTGCTTCCCTTTGCTATCCTGCCGACGTCGGCTGATCAGACTGACCCCAACTTCTTTGCAACTCAGCAACCTTCAGCAACCTCCTCTCCTATTTGCATCAGTGAAGCTTTTAGCTCCACAATCCTAACAATCTCCCACTTGGAGATAAACAGCTGCACTGTACCTGTACCTGTACTCCATCTAATCTGTTTCTTGGTTTGTATCCCTCTTCAAGCTCCCACCTGAAGATAACCCACCACACATCCCGTGGTGTACCTCCTGTCATCCGAGTAACCCTGCCACATCCGAACCTACAACGCCTGTAGTGAAGTCCTGACCCTGCATAGCAACACCTGCTGCCGGTCCCTCTCAGAAAACCTGAGAACCCCACTTCCCCGAATTGGCTCCTAACTCTGACAGCTCCCACTGCATGGGAATACTCAGGTCTATACCAGACCTCATGTGATTTCAGACACTGTACCTGTCCAGCCCTTAGTGTGCTCCGGTTCTACATCCCGAACCTCGTCAACACCTGATTCACATCAGCTCCCACTCGAGACAAAAATCAACCTGTGATCTCCATGCCTCCCATGTCAAAGAATTCCGCTGCTCCAAACTCCTCATGACATGCCACTGAACTAATCTTACCCTTAGCTCAGCAAAACCCTGTATGTACACCCCTGCTAGCTAGCATACTATCCACATATAGCAACAAAATGATGTTGCAATCATCATCCCCCTGGTAATTCAAACCACAGTAGTTACCTGACACTGACTGAAGCCATGCTTCGTCCTCCACCTGTCAAAACCTGTACCACTGTCCTGCAGCTCCTCAAGACCATATGCCCTGGTCTTTCGTCTCACTTATCCATTCTCTCTATTCTTCTACTAAGGCATCCATTCGTCTCTGTGCTTTCATCCAGCTGGCAAACCTACCAAAAACTCCCGTCTGGTTCTGCATCATAATCTTGCCTAGCTCACACCTGTTTCCTGGATCCTTCCTGCTATACAATCAGCAACAAGTATGAAGAAGAGGAACATGAATTTGAGGGCCTACTTATGCCTTCAGTCCTCCATATGGGTGTTTGAGACTCCTTGACAACACGCTGTCCACCCAAAATTCGTTACAGAGACCGACCTCGGTCACTCCACAGTCTGCATCCGACCGACGTCGGTTCCATGCGTCTGTACCTGACTACCAGCCTGCCAGCGCTGGTGTCACTGCTACCAACGTCAGTCCTCCTGACCGACATCGGTCTTACATACCGCCGACGTCGGTCCTTTGACCGACGTCGGTCTTACTCTGCCCGACATCGCCGGCTTCGGTTTGCACATGACCGACATCGGCACCTATCTGTTCGACGCCGGTTCCTCCTAACCAACGCCAGTACCTGTGTTCGCCTATGAGTGATGACTTTTTACCCGCGAGCTCCTTTGGATCAATCTCCATGTCCAAACTGCCCTGCTCAGATGTATCTAGCCTCATCCACTGAACTCTGTCTGCCATCTCCTCCAAGAACACCAAGGCTTTCCAGTTCTTAAGCCTGTCAAATATATCTGTCTTCCGCTTAAGAACATGCATCTCCTTCCTGCTCATGTGACCAAGCCTACGAAGCCACGTCTCCGCAATAGAAGAAGAATCAGTAATATAAACAAGTAGATAAAGTATACCTGTTTTCTTACCACCAGCTAATTCAAGTGCTACCGTTGTGAGAGTTCTTGTGCATCTCTCATCACCCAATCTTTCTGAAGAAATTAGCCATATCTCCAAACCTGGGACCTGCATGACCTTCATCAACACCTGTGTGTTGGCCGCCTGCAATTTCAGCTTCACTTCCCCTTTGCCAATTCTTTGGCAAGGCTTACCAGCTCCTCTACCTGGGGCTGCATGGAAAGAGGCAACTGAATCTTTTATCCAAGATTCAACTTTATCCAAGAAACCTGCAAACACATCCTGTGCAACAACACCTGCTACATCTGTATCTTTAGTTTCTTCATGCTGATCTGTTACCAACCAGCAATGTTCTTTTACCTGCTCTTTCTTTCCATCAGACCGTGAGTAACCGTCTGTGCTTTTCAACTCCTCCATTCTTAGCTTACTTTGATCTGCCGTTGCTCTACTCCCACTCAATCAGAAACCCCTGAGAGTGCCCTGTAACCAAAACACAACCTGCTTCCTGCAACCTTAGCTCTAATACCACTTGTCAGGAATCTAGAACAATAAACATGCTCTGATCCCACTTGTCAGGATGCGAAACCAGAAGCATACAATTGATTACCAAACTTCAAACAACTATAATATGCGAAAATAACCAGATTCACCAAGTAACTAGAATTCAGAATAACACAACATATGAGAGACAATACACAACTTGTATTAACACTTTATACAGAAAAGAATACAATAAAGAAGATGCCACTTCTTCTCCACCACCTTACAGAGGTTTCCCACACCTCAAGTGAACAGTACTTCTTCTCCCCAAAGCTCTCCCTCTCACAGGTCCCAACACCCAACTCAAATACAGAGTTGGTGTTCACCTCCCGTGCTCCACGCACAACACAAGTGCTCCACGCACTCCACAAGCACTCCACGTGCTCCACAAGTACTCAAGGTACTTCAAGTAGATCTCCCATGAACCTGCAATAACCTGCACTTCAACAGACCATACTTATGGAAGGAACTCCCTTGCCTTCCTCTCTTGCTCTATCCGAGTACACACCTGTACTCCAAGTAGATCCTGCCTGATACTGCTCCCTGTTGTGTTGCTGTCTATATGACCTTGCACACCTGCAAATCAAACAATGGTTCTGCTCACCTGTGAACCTCGACCTTGCACACACATACACCTATAGATCAACGATGTTACTTACCATGTAGATCTCCTATATAGGCCATGCAACTGTGACCAAGATCCTACACTCCTGAAGAACCCAGCTGGCTCTCCAATCCAACACCAACACACCTGGTACTGAGGCACTAGGAGGAATGCACCATTGCTCTACCTCACACACAGAAGAAGCTTATAATTATGCTCTCTTACTCCCTAGCACACTTTTCCAATACAACCATGAGTCTATTATATAGATCTCATCCAAACAATAATTAGACATCTAATTACAATAATTAGATCCGCAGCTATGAGTCTAAAATTAGCACTCATCATGCAAACACTTGGTTCGTTAGCTAACTGCCCGTAAATAGCTCGCAGTCAAACCACACAGGCGACCGACGTCGGTCCCTGTCTGCCTGGAGGTGACCGACGTCGGCCGATATATGACCGACGTCGGTTGCTTCCCTTTGCTATCCTGCCGACGTCGGCTGATCAGACCAACCCCAACTTCTTTGCAACTCAGCAACCTTCAGCAACCTCCTCTCCTATTTGCATCAGTGAAGCTTTTAGCTCCACAATCCTAACAGAAGAGCCTTCTTCTCCTATTTGTCCACCACAGGTAGAAGAGCCTTCTTCTCCTATTTTTCCTCCATAGGTGGAAGAACCTTCTTCTCCTATTAGTTCTCCATCGACCTCTCTTATATTGGAGGATGCTTTGATGATACCAGCATCAATAGCCTCGCCCTCATCCTTCCTATCATCAATGGGGGATCATACTTTCCCCACTCCTTGACCACACACCGAAGCCATCACCATCCCTACGCTCTGCCCTCTCGAAGAGCCACAATCTCCAATCATTTCTCTGTCGAGAGAGGAACTCGCCACCTCACCTACTTTAGTCGAAGAAGATTCGGTGAGGGTAGACTTGAACCTTACCCCCCACAATAGTAGTCCTCACACCCAACCAAAGAAGACTACTAAACCACATCAGAGAATTTTTCTCCCACCATCACCATTGGCCTCTATTTTGGGCCCACACCCATCCACCTTAATAGGAGTGCTTCCTACTTTGACACCCAACAAAAACAAATCACCTCCATTACAACCAACACCTAACAAAAACATACCTCCTTCAAAACATCCAATGCCTCCTACCACTAAAGTGTCATCTATGTGTCTGGCCACACCACCAAACAAAAGGATGGTATGAAACACTCCCTCGACAATGTCTAAATAGAAGTTGTCAACTTTTACTACAACACAACGTGCAGACCCATTAGCAGGTTCTTATACCTTATTGTTATGCCAATTGTTACAATCCTCTAACATCACTCTTCCACCTATTAAGCCATACCAACCTCTCAAAACAAAACCATCTTGGTTTGATGACATTAAAATTTGTGCGTATCATCACACACCTGGGCATGACACTGAGCATTACTGCGCTCTTAAGGTTGTCATCCATCAACACTTGAAAAAGGGCACTCTTCTCATTAAGGACCCCTTTGACAAACTACTGACACCATCCCATGTCTCCCAAACCTCTTCACCTTCACACTCATCAACTCTCAGACCAAAACCATCTTGGTTCGATGACACTAAATTTTGTGCGTATCATCACACACCTGGGCATGACACTGAGCATTGTTGTGTTCTTAAAGCTGTCATTCGTCAACACCTCAAAAAGGACACCTTTTTCATTAAGGATCCTCTTGACCACCCTTTCAACAAACCATCGGCACCATCCCAGGCCTCTCAAGCATCTTCACCTAAATCAAAATCCCATCATCAGATTGTGGTTTCTCTACCACCTTCGCCCCCTTTATTCAAAATCAACACCATCAATGTGGCCAACAAGTCACAAACCATGAAAGATAAAGGGAAAGAGAAGGTTTCTCTCCCCCAAATATATCCATTCATCAAGCCTCCTCAACCACTAAAATCCAAGATTTCAATCTTGGGCACATCCCATCCAACATCTTTGAAGCCATTTCATTACCCCATGGTGAAACAACTTCACCAAACACCTGTGAAGACATCTTTGTATGACCTCATTCAAAGCTCTCCACAACATCACCAAGCTTTAATAAAAGCTTTATAGGCAGTGGAGATCCAACCTGAAGACCCCCAACCATTAGCTTCTTTAATCAAAACATTACCAACCATTACCTCCATCACCCTCAATGATTCTGAGATTCCTGCCTCCAACCTAGAAGATCAAGATCTCGCCCTCTCAAACTAAATCTGTCAAACATTCTCCCTGTCACAAGAAACAACTGGGGGAATTCAACTTTGTACTGACTATCATGACCTTAACTAAACATCGACCAAGCATCGACCAGGCCTTGACCAAGCCTTGACCAAGCATTAACCAACATCGACCAAACATCAACCAACCAAGCATCGACCAAACATCAACCAACCAAGAATCGACCAAACATCAACCAACCAAACATTGACCAAACATCAACCAACCAAGCATCGATCAACACGTGACCAATATGGAAAGAAGTAAATGAGGCAAGTTTGCTCTTAATTGGCTCAAACCTTATATCATACCACACAAGTATGGATTAGGGACTTATCGTCTGTCTTCTCTTGAAGGCTGGCCAGAACCTGAGCCCCTTAATGCCTTGCATCTACGACCATTCTACTATTAATCAAGTAATCATTCACTTGATGTTTAACTTGATCTTGTCCCTTTAGCAACCTCCATCATCATCATTCCTATTCCTTTTAACCCTTCTTCCCTACAAACATTAGTCAACCCTTTTGTCAAGCATGAATGCTTTGTCCTAATAAAAGGGAAACATCTAAACTTCTATAGTCTTGTCCATGACTAAAAATTCCATCAAAAATAAATTGGGATGTTAAGCAAAATACCTAAAGGACATAAACTCTAAATGTAGACTGCTCCCTCGAAGGATAGCTGCATCATCATTGTTGTAGCTAATAGACTGCTCCCTTGAAGGACAGCTATTCAAAGCCCTCAAAACATATAAAGCAAAAATATAGACCAATCCCTCGAAGGATGGCTATGCCTAAAAATCTTGCTACAAACATCACTCTCTCAGAAGCTTCTCACATTGATTAGCTTCACATATGACCACAAAACAAAATAACATCCCCACGTAGACTTCCCGCATTGATCAGTCTACCAAAAAAAAAAATTTTGACTGACAAACTATTAAGTCATGGACTTGCTTGTAGTCATTCTCAGGGTCACCTATAAAAGGGGTGAAGTTATCCCTACTAAAAGGGGTTGTGCTATCCTCCCTATCCTAACATATCACATCACCTATTACCCTAACATAGTCAAGGGATTTTGAGCTCATTTAATGTCAAAGTGATTCGATTACTTCTCTAACACAAACCAATGGTCAAAAGACGTAATGCATGAATGGGGATTTTGTTTGCAAAAACCTTATCTATGCCATCATTATGGTCCTTGTCAATGAAAGAGCAACACGCCTTTCACTTCTTATACATCTTGGTCACAAACAATCTAATTCAATCAAATCATTTCCAAACCAACCCAACCAAACCAAACATTTTCAGACCACTAACATGACATAGCCCATCACATAGTTTTTATGGAAAACAATACACATGGAAACTATCGACCAAACTCAATTTATGCCAAGCATAAACCATTACTTGCTGAAGCATAAGCATAATCTCATTTCATTTTTAGCACACATCCATCACTAATATGAAAAATTGCTAGGGATGAAAGACCGCATAGCCAATGTTACAGAATACACCATCACATAGTATGGAAAAGGCTGTAACATCATCATACCCTCATCATTTATAACCTAACCAAACCAACCTAGCAACTAGCCTAAACTGCATTGGCTTGAGGCCCTTCACACAAGGGCTATGTAGGCAGCACTCAGTTGACATGGGGTCTTCTGAGGTTATCTCGACCACATCCGTTTGTTCATCTACTTGATGGACAAACCATTTCACCTTTAACCATGACTTAACCTAGTCCAACCCACATCCATAACCGACCCTCTTCCTCCCTTTTAGGGAGAACTACATTGGCCTGAGGCCCTTCCAACAAGGGCTATGTATGCAACACTCAGTTGACATGGGGTCCTCTGAGGTTAGCTTAGCCATTCCTTCATCCATCCATCTAATGGACCAACTATCTCTACCAACCCAAACTCATGACCACACAATCAGCCCTGACACCGAATGAGTTACCTAGATTTCTCATGGGGCACATTGGAGATCGCATACATCTCCCCATCCACAACACACACCACTTGAGATGACTTATATCTCAACTTGACTCGACCAACAACCTTGGAGATCGCGACTATCTCCTCAAACCACGACCACTTTTTGAGACAAATATGCCTTGGTTGTTTTGATTGTGTGGGCTACTTCACGAATAGTTAGCCAAATTGTCTGCAACCCACATTACGACCCTCACAAGTATTGGATCACGAGCAAGTTGATCCCCACTACTTGTGACATTTTCATGTTTTCCAGGAGCACTTCCTAGGCCCAGGATACTTCAAATACGATGACCAATCAGAGCTACAGCTTGGATCGAATAACCCAATCAGCTAAGACTAAATGCTAGGGACCGATTATTTCAATTTTAGCACTCCTCAACCCTTGACTTGCGACAATTTGACCTGACCATCATGTGAAGTGGTATACACACAATCTCAATTTTTGCAGCGTTCACACTCAAACTTCACCATATCCATCCACTATCTATCAAATCGACACCTAATATCAAGTTACCTTCCCTCGACTCTCACTTTGAGGGGGAATACCTCATCCCTCATTTGGGGCAGCCAACACTTATTTTTTGTCTTGCAGTTCATCAGAATAACCAACAGGACAAAAATGACCTTATCCCATACCTTGGGCAACTTACTCCTATTTTTGTCTTGCAGTTCGTCAAGAACAACCAACAAGACAAAAAGGGGCAAATGTAGACACCAAAATTGTGTCTACTCCTTGGTCGACTCCCCCTTGGTCCCCTTGGTCTGCTTCTAAACATTCCTAACCCACACACTTATTAATTTAAAATAAAATACCTATTTTAAATTAATAACACCACCCTTGACACCTTACCCATGACACATCACCCATGACACCTCACCTTGGATTCCTTACCCTTGGATACCCTCATTTATCACCCTATGACTAATCATTCCAACTCTCCCACTAATCCTCACGCTTATTAAACCCACCTTCGACCATTTAACCATGACCACTGAACTCGACAGATGAAGGAACGGGTAAAAGGCTAAAAATAGCCTTTTTACCCATACTCCAGCCGCCGACGTCGGTCAACCATCGACCAACACCAGTGGAATCACTGATGTCAGTTGCTTAAAACCACGTTCTAACCCCCAAAATGGCTAATCACAGACCCAAATGCAAATTATCTTACTCTTAGAGCTGTCTCTCTCCCTCTCTCCTAGACGCACACCAAGCATCACGGGCTACAGGAACTCTGCATCAGTCACTCCACCCCTGATTGAAACATTGCAAGAAGTCTTCTACATCAGCCGCATCAACAGCAAGTCTTCTACACCCTTGGTTCTCCCCCCAGGCAGAGCTAAGTATTCTTCTTCTATTTCATTTCAATTATTTAGACTATATCAGTAATTAGTTTTCTATTTACTACTGCTAAATACTACCAGACCAGACCTGACTTTTTTCTCGGAGAGGCTGAGAGGCCTTCCCCATATCCTTACTCCTTTTGACAACCTGTCCTCTACCCCTTGTCCCTCTTAAGACTCTATTGACTTCCCTACAATCTTGCACGGACCTCCAAACTCCTACAGACCTCCCAGACTCCTCTGTCGTCCATAAACCCGTCCAAAAACCTATCCAAGGCCATTGCCCTGACCAACATCAACCATTGCCCTTATCGATGTCAGTAGTATAATTGACGTCAGCAACATTGACAAACTAACGCTAGCATAACTACCGACGTCGGTGACTGTGGAAGACCGACAGTAGAATACAGGTACGCATTATCTCTATTTCTTTTGTTTAGTCTTTAACCATTTCTCTTTCTAGCAACACTCTTTTATCAACTAGTGGACTGTCATCCCTCAAGGAAGTCTTTGCACTTCTGGGACCGAGCTTTGCTTGGCAGTCCACCATATATCTATCTAACATTTTTCTATTTAAGTCTTATTCTCTCTATAGGTTTTGTCCTCCACAGCCAAAGAGGAGCTCCTTCAATCATCTGGATACAGTGCGCAACTTCATCCGAGTATGTACAAACCCCTGACCATTTAATCTTAGTTTCTTATTTCTTTTGAATGTAGAAAAGCAAAAAACTTGTAGAAACAATAAGTTAAATATTATATTTAACTTTAATACATTATGATATTTAAAATAAAGCATTGAACCATATAATATATCAAAATATCAATTTTGAATGCTCCCAATGACACATCTAAAAATAACAAGAATGACCACAGGCATTGTCAATGATCGAACCTAAATTACTAAAGATAGTAAGTACTAGAACTTGCCTAATTACTCTCCAAAAAAGGGGATTATGCACAAAAAACCATTGAAAATCATCTAAATGAGAAGATACTACCAACATAGTGGATAAAATACTTCCACAGCTCCCTAATCCCTACTCATTAGCCTATGAGAACTCAACTGAATAGGCTAATGGTCCATCCTATCAATAGGTTATGAAGGGGACATTACAATTCACCCTTCCCAAAATTGCTTGTCCTCAAGCAATTTTAGTGCTAGATGCTGTAAAATTTACTAACTCTCCCATGTTGCATCCTCCACTGACAAGTATTTCCATTTGATCAAATACTCCTTGATGATCTTCCTCCTAAGAACCCACTCTCAAAGATCAATAATAGCCTCTGGTATTAGAACTAACTTCCCCTCCTCATCCAATGGTGGTAAATCAGATGAGGGCACTACATTATGCCTGAGTGCCTTCTTGAGCTTGGATACATGGAAAACATTATGAACGTTGTTGTTAGCTAGCAGATCAAGCTCATAGATAACCTCTCTAACCCTCCTGGTAACTCTGAATGGGCCATAAAATCTAGGTTTAAACTTCTCAACTCCACTCTTCCTAAGAGTAGACTATTTATATGGTTGTAATCTCAAATATACCATATCCCCAACCTCAAAATTGTACTCTATCTATCATTGATTAGCATATAACTTCTATTGATTCTATTCCTATTGCAAGTTTTCCTTCAATGTTCTCATGATATCTTGACTTTACCATAACCAATCCTTTACCTTAGGCACTCTATTGTCTCCAAAAAGAAGATCCATGAAGTTGGGAGCCTCATACCCATATAAATCCATAAATGTTGTCATCTTCATTGACATATGATAGGTGGCATTATAGCAATACTCACCAAGGTGCAGCCACTTAATCCATGCTCTTTGTTGTCTAGAAACATAGTTCTTGAGATACCCTTCCACCCATATATTAACTATTTTTGTTTGCCCATTTGTATGTGGGTGGTAGATTGTACTAGGAGTGAGCTCAGTCCCACTTAATTGAAAGAGCTCCTACCAAAAGATACTCATAAACTTGTTGTCCCTATCATTCATAATACTCTTGGTTGCCCGTGTAGTCTAAAGATCTCCCTGAAAAACAAATCAGCTACCTAGGTAGCTATATATGTCACTAAAATGGCCAAGAAGTGAGCAAATTTATTCAATCTATCAACCATCACATATATATTATCTTTGCCCTGAACCTTTGATAGCCCTGTAATGAAGTCCATAGAAATGCACTCCCATTTCTTATCAAGAATGGGCAATGGTTGAAGTAGACCAACTAGAAATGTATGTTCATTTTTCTTTTACTGACAAACTAGGAACTCTCTAACTGATCCAAAACTCAGAAGTTCTGGTTGACGAATATTTCAATAGCACAGAAATAACACAATAACAATGGATTCTCTAAGAAGAGACGTCATATTACTTAACAACCGCAATACAAATATAGGCTTATCTCTGAAAAGAGATGTTTTGTTGAATCAAAAATTTGCAGATACAAAACATATGCTTATCTCTAAGAAGAGATGTCTGCCTTCCCCTTTCGGGTTATAATGCATTTATACATATTTTTGAAAACAACCTCAGGAGATTGCGTGGCTCGAGGAATTAACGGGTGATGATTTAACATCCTAGCATTAAAACCATACAACGCTCACATTAAAACAATACAATGCTTGAGGACATACGTCCCAGCATTAAAACAATATAATTCTCGAGGAAATAATCACTCTAGGACATGCTCGAGGATATAACAGCTCGAGGAATAAAATTGTCACCGACAATACAAAATGAAAACAATATAAAATTCAAGGAATTATAGTCACCAAATGGTCACCTCAAATTGTTGCCCGAATCATTCCTCCCTCCTTGAAAAGCAATGGTCCCCATTGCATCATTGTTCCCCATTAGGTGTGGTAATTATGTCTTGATTTGATTCCCGGTGCACACTTGGAAGGGACTGTGGTTTATGGAACTGTGTGGGGCCTAATTGTTCACCATTTCTATCTAACCATCAATCTATGGATGGAAGGCTGTGAACTTCTTCAACGCGGTATCTATTTTATTTTGTTGTTGTGTTGTCAAGGCTGTAACATCAGCCCTTTTGGATTCATGTGGCTTGACCACCATGAAAACAAATTTCTTAGCGCTAAGCAGAGAGACAGATGTGCAAGGTGGTACTTTTGGTACCCTATAACACCGTGTTCCAAGAGTGAGAGTGATCCATCTAGTTCTTGATTCATATATACCATGTCAATCATACATGAATGGCTAACCAAAGAGTACATCACAAACATCTAGATTGACCACATCACATAAGACCTCATCTTGGAAAGGTTGTATTGCATATGAGAGAAGACATTGGTGGGTGACACAGAGGTCTCTCCCTGGGCTCAACCATCCAATACTGTATGGTTTTGGGTGAGGCTTCATGGATAGATTTAGGCTTTTCACAACATTAATAGAGATTAAATTCTTTTGACTTTCGCTATCAAGAATGAAATGCAGAGGCTTACCTTTCACCCATAACTTAGAGTGAAACAACTTTTCCTTGTCATCTAGCATCTCGTCGTGTGTCTGTGATGAAGCTACAATTGCTTCAAGATCAGCATCTATAATTTCTTCTTCAACCTCTTCGACTGCAAGGTCTGTATGAGGTAGAGTAGTAGATGTTGTGGATGGTGACTCAGAAAGCAGTGATTTGATAGCTCGACATTCTTCTTTGGAGTGAGTTCCATATTTGTGATAACCACACCACTTCCCAGTCTTTCCTTCCTTTTGCTTCTAATTTTGGCCTCGTGTTTGACCTTCTTTATCACTTTTCCATTTTGAAGACTAATTCTTTATATCCATTCTTCCATGCTTCTGCTCAATCTTTACTGCGAACTTGTATGCCTCACCGATGGTTTCCAAATTGAAGAGATCCATTTCCCCCCAGATGTACCATTGTAGTCCACCACGATATTTGAGAGTTCTATGTTTCTCACTTTCTTGAATGCCCAATCTTGCAGACAAAGAATGAAAAGTGTCTGTGTAATCTTACATAGATTGGTCCTTGCCTTGGCGAAGTTGTTGCCATTGTATGTATAGATCATCATACGCGTCGATGGGATAGTATTCTTCTTTTACTGCTTTCATAAAATCATCCCAAGTGGGTTCCACCCCAAGGCCAATGATATCTATACTGAACCTCTTTTTGTACACTTCCCACCAATTTTTCATGGGCAATGATGATTTCAAAAGAGCAAAAGTGATCTTTTCTCCATCGGTGAACTTATTTATAGAGAAGTAGGAGGACAGCTGATCTAACCAATTTTCCACTACATCAGCATTGATTTTGCCTTCAATTGTGAGAATATCAAAATTTACTTGAACCTTGAAGGGTGTTGGGGCACTGAAAGGAAGCTCCCTCGATGAGGAGCCCAGATGTGTAGCCACGGAGCCAGAATTTCCCATTGGAAGTGTTTGAAGAATTTGAGCAAATTGTTGGAGCATCTACGCTTGTTGCCGCTGGAGGGCTTCATTCACCATTTCCTTGAAAGGATTGGATGTCTCGGTGTCATTCACCATTTGAGGTCATTTGGGGTGCACAGGTGGAGCGTTTGGAAGCTCTGTCACTTCCCACTCAAGTTTCCTGTATCCTGACCTTGTCCTCAAGAACATACACTCTCAAGACAAACCACTCTGATACCACTGATCCAAAACTCAGAAGTTCTGGTTGACGAATATTTCAATAGCATAGAAATAAAACAATAACAATGGATTCTCTGAGAAGAGACGTCGTATTACTTAACAACCGCAATACAAATATAGGCTTATCTCTGAAAAGAGATGTTTTGTTGAATCAAAAATTTGCAGATATAAAACATACGCTTATCTCTAAGAAGAGATGTCTGCCTTCCCCTTTCGGGTTACAATGCATTTATACATATTTTTGAAAACAACCTTAGGAGATTGCGTGGCTTGAGGATTTAACAGGTGACGATTTAACGTCCCAGCATTAAAATAATACAACGCTCGCATTAAAACAATACAATGCTCGAGGACATACGTCCCAGCATTAAAATAATACAACGCTTGAGGACATAATCACTCGAGGACATACTCGAGGATATAACGGCTCAAGGAACAAAACTGTCACTGACAATACAAAATGAAAACAATACAAAATTCAAGGAATTATTGTCACCAAATGGTCACCTCAAATTATTGCCCGGATCACTAACATAATTAAGGACCTCATTCTTAAGTCCCTTTTAGGTGAATCTCTCATGAATCTACTTGTAAGTCTTGAAGAAACCCGGATGACCAGCCATGGGTGTATCATGAAATATCATCAAAATCTTAATCTTAAACTATGAGTAAGGTACTAGATATATCATGTCCTTGTACATGATCAACTCATTGACCACTATGTCCCTGTCATCACGAGTTGTGCCCTCTACAATCCCTATTGCCCATGCATCTTTGGCATACTCATCTGTAATTAATTCTCTCCAATTAGTAGTAATCTCCACTAGAGAACATATGTGAGGTCTCTTATAAAGTGCATCAGCAACTATATTTTTCTTCCACTTAACATAAATAATGTCAAAGTCATAAACCTACAATCTGATGACCCACTTTTGTTGCCTATCATTAAGGTCCTTCTGATTCATGAAGTATTTAATATTATTATGGTTTGTTTTGATGATAAATTTGCCCCCAACCAAATATGGTCTGAACTTGGCCAAAGCATGCATAACAGCCAACATCTCCTTATCATAAACTAAGTAGATCCTCTCCACACCTCTTAATTTCCTACTCTCAAAAGTGATGGGGTGTTTATCCTGCATCAACACTGCTCCTATCCCCTCCCCAGAAGCATCACATTCCAACTCAAAGGGTCTGGAGAAATCTGGTATGGCCAATACAGGATATGTAGACACCACCTGTTTAAAGTGCGCAAAACACTTATGTGTCAAATCAGACCACATAAATGTTCCCTTCTTGGTTAAGTTTGTAAGTGGAGTTGTAGTCTATGAAAATACCTTAATGAATCTCCTGTAGAATCCACATAGGACAAATAATCCCTTAAGCTGTGTGAGATTGGTAGTAGGCCATTTCATTTTAGCCTTAATTTTCTTTGGATCTACTCTCACTCCTTTTGCACTAATGATGCAACCAAGATAAATCAACTCCGTCATCCCAAAGTAACATTTTGACTCCTTAGCATAAGGAGACTCTCTAGAATGTGTTGCAAATGCTCCTCCCAAGTTCTACTAAAAATCAGGATGTTATCAAAGAATATTTAAACAAATTTCCTCAACTACTTCTTAAACACCTGATTCATACAACTCAAGAAAGTGGCTAGAGCATTCGTCAATCTGAAGGGCATTACCAAAAACTCAAAATGTCCAAAATGGTACTTAAAAGCAGTCTTCTCTATATCCTCTTACCTCATCTAAATTTAGCTGTACCCTAACCTTAGATCAATCTTAGAGAAGTACCTAGCCCCATCCAACTCATTAATTATAGTAATAGGGTACCTATTATTGATGGTCTTTTTGTTCAACACCCTATGATTAATACACATCTGCATTTTGCCATCCTTCTTCTTGACCAATACAATTGCCGATGTGATTGGACTCTTACAAGGCCTTATGTGTCCCATCTCTAGTAACTCCTTAATTTCCTTCTCAATTTCATCTTTTTGTCTCTTAGGATGTCGATAGGGAGCTGTAATCATAGGTTTGGCCCCCTCCTCCAACCCAATGGCATGTTTTATTCCCCTCTCAGGTGGAACTCCATGAGGGATACTCCTAAATACCTTGTTATGCTTAGATAGCAATGTCTGGATGTCTGGATGATAACTATTCTTTTGTTGGTTTGAAATTTTTGTGATCATTGGCATGATGAGACACTATGCTACCCACTCAACCTAATCATGCTTTAGTATCCACTCCATCCTCTTAAGTGACACCACTCTAGGCCCACCATCTGATATACCCCTGAGAACTACTTTCTTTCCTTGATGTTCAAATTTCATTTCTAGCCTTTGTAGATTGAAAGAGAACTCAACAAGAGACATCATCCATGCCATGCCAAGAATAACATCATTGTCTCCCATGTCTACCACATAAAATTCATCCTGTAGTTGATAATCACCCAATTGCATAATCAGATTTGAAATCTTACAAGTACAGGGAATCTTACCCCTGTTTGTTACCATCATTTTAAAACCACTATGCTCCTCTATTTGCAAACCTCTCCTAGCCACAAGCCTTTCATCAATGAAATTATGTTTTTCCCCTATATCAATCAAAGAAACCACATGTTGCCCTTATATTACTATTCTCACCTTGAAAGTAATAGCCTTTTGGGCGCTAGAGATTTATGTAAGGGTATTATCATCCTTGGGCCCTTCTTCTGGAGTGTTTTCCTCTTCACTATCTTCTAAATCAAATTGTTGTTCTGATTTATCTGATGCAGTTTCTTAAGCTGAAAATTAATCCAATTGTTTGGCCTTGGTTTTCATACTGCATTTATGTGAAGGATCCCATGGTTATCTATAATGAAAACACATTTTTTTCTTCCTGAGATAATTTAACTGTTCGTTGTCCAACATGTTTGAATCATTACGTGGCTGAAGTGATTCCCTTTGGAAATGTTTTTTATCTTTGTCTTTCTTCTAAGAGAACCTTTTGGACCGAAATTTTCTTCATGAAGTAGTAGACTCCATATCTCTAGCTTTTTTAATCGATTCCTGTAGAGTGGGTGGGTTGAATGCCTTAATCCATCCCCTCAAAGGTTCAGATAGACCATCAATAAAGAGTAAAATGAGTCTCCTCTTAGAAATATATGTCACCAGAACTAATAATCACTAAAAATCAGCAACATAAGCATCCACTATACCCACTATTTTAGTTGTGCTAGCTCCTTGAAATGTAATTCTAGATCCTTCTTATCAAACCTCTCAATTAATCTTTCAGTAAACTCTGCATATGATGTGGTATGTACATGTCCCAAAGTGATTATGACATGGTGCCACCACTCATGAGTAACTCCATCTAGATGTATGGTAGCATATTTTATGGATTCCTCTTCAGGCATAAGGTTAATATTAAAATAAATATCTACTTTTTGAACCCATACTTGAGTTGAAGTCTTACCAGATCCATCGAATTAAGGGAGACTGAACTTCCCAACCTACCTACACAAATCATTATATTTCTCTTTGTTTCCCATATTGGGCATATGCCTCATCCTAACATCCATTTAATCACATAGAGATATGTCAATTTGAAATCAAGTCCTACATCAACCCAATTCTATCAAAACTGATCTTGCATTCCAACTAGTGTGAGCTCATTCCTTGTTGGTGGTACAACTCTAAGTGGGAAAATTGGCATAAGAGGTATCACTACTACTACCCTTCGAAATAGATTTTATACCTTATGTGGATCTTGACCATTCCTCTTGTCCTCATTACCCCTATTATTGGTTGCCATTAAAGCAATTGCATCAGCTAACTGAGCCATGTGTTGATTTGTTTGTTCCTGACTTCTAACCAAGGCATCTAAAAGAAGTGTTGTATGATTTGGTTATGGATCCCTATTACCTCTATCACCCATGTTTCCTGAGTGTGTTGATTGTTCAAAAAGCTAATGTTCCCAAAGATCTTCCTTTTTTCTCTAGCTTTTCTAATAGCTTCTTGCTCTATCATTGATGCTCCTAGAAATTCATTAACCCATAGGATGGTAGGAAGCACTATGCTCTGATACCACTGTAATATACAGCCATGTTGTTCTTTTTAGATTAAAAATACTATGTTTTTTTATTTGTGTTCTTTCAGACTAGACAAAAGATGCAGAAGGGTTTGTATTTTAATTGAAATTATTTGAATATAACAAAAGATTACAATAATTATTTACAGCAGATATTAATTTTGAAAATACTAAAATTTCATGAAATACAATAGTAGAGAAATTCTAGATTTAAATGTTGATCTAGAATATTTATTTTTCCTTCAAAATAACAACAATCCAGTACATAAAATATCACCACTTATCTAAATCAAACATACCCATAATTAGTTTTGGCCTTGAAACCACTATTGTACTAAAAGTCAGGTCTAAGAATCTTCCAATCTGGATGCCACTATTCATAATAATACCAAAGTGACAAAAGAATGCTTGCATGCCCTAGGTGCCACCATGCAACTAGGATATAAATCTGAAATCTGAATGCCACCTCTAAAAATGAACCAAATTGATGTACATAGCCAGCCACAAGAGGTACGGCTAGCAAAGAGAATGGTTCTATAACCCAAACTCAATATTCTCTTTTAGATCTACCCAAATAGCTTTAAACATTTGCATTAACCCTGAAAACTTAAATTATAAACTCCACAATAATCCCAGCTATGATCTATGTATGAAATCACCAATAATCTCCCATACTATGTCTTTCAATAGCGTAGAAGATGTTACCTATAAGGGGTTTCATCCTCACAAGCCAGAGAGAAACAATCTCCTCTAAAGCCAAATCAATATACAAACATCACATAACATAATGGCAAAAATGAGCTCCAAATGAAACTTATACTTCTTTACCAATTGGGCACCAACTTTCATCCCAAAATCTCACACCCAAAAAGAAGAAAGAATATTTTAATTTTAATTTATCCATCCTTTATGTCTCCCTCAACTTAGGTGCCAACTTCTAGGAGTCCCCCTTTTTAAAACAATTTATGATCACTCATGGATCTTTTTATAACTTAACTATATAATTTTTAAATAACATAAGTTAAATATTATATATGACTTTAATACATTATGTTATTTAAAATAAAGCACTGAACCATATAATATATTGAAATATCGATTTCAAATGCTCCCACCTACACATCTAAAAATAACAAGATTGACCATAGGGATTATTGGTGATCTAACCTGACTTACTAAAAATAGTAAGTACTGGAACTCACCCGATTACTCTCTAAAAAAAGGGATTATGCACAAAAAAACCATTAAAAATCCTCTGAATGAGAAGATACTACCAACATAGTGGATAAATTGCCTCCAGAGCTTCCTAATCCCTACTTATTAGCCTATGGGAACTCAACTGAATAAGCCAATGGTCCACCCTGCCAACAGGTTAGGAAGGGGACATTACATGTTGGCAGTCTCATCTACCTTACGCACACTAGACTTGACATTTCATATGCAGTGGGCATGGTCTCCAGATTCATGCAGGAACCACATGAGTTGCACTAAAAACTAGCTAAGGGGATCGTCAACTATATTTAAGGTACTCATAGTTTTAGGATTCACTATGGAGCGGGCATCGACATCGACTTAATTAGATATACAAATTTAGATTGGACTGGCTACAATTTCTCCCTCAATCCAAGTCCGATTAGTTGGTTAAGCAAGAAGTAGAATGTTATTGCTTTGTCTTCTACAAAGGCAAAATATAGAGGCATTGTTAACGTTGTTGTTGAGGCTATTTGGCTTTAGGGAATTCTTGTTGAATTTGGCATCCAATGTCAATGACCAACAGTCATCTTCTACAACAACCAAAGCATTATTTGGATCTGCAAGAATTCGATCCTCCATCAACGGATCGAGCATATCGATATTCACATGTATTTCATTCGAGAACTCATCCATGAGCAAGTCATTGTTCTTTGCTACATCTAGACAACAGAGCAAATTACTAATATATTCATAAAACCTTTCACTGAGAGCAAGTATTTCCATTTGTGGGCTCTTTTTAGGGTTAGGGCAGCTCTGACATCCTCTTCTAGTGGGCATTTTATTATACTTGGGTACCTCATTAGGCCTTTGTGTCAGTACCCAATTCTACTACCCACTTAAGTTATGCTTAAGGGGGTGTTAGTGTGGGTTTTCATTCTATTTAATGTTTTTTCTTACACATGTTTAATTTAGCTTGCTTTGGTGTCTTTTAGGTCATTGTAAAAGATAATCTCAGGTTCATGAGGAAGTGAGGACATGTTTATCTTTCACCTATATAATGTACCTTCTTAAAGCTTTTATGGCTAATGATGTTAATTCTATTATTGCAATATTTCGATTGTTAAGTAATTTTTTCTTCTAGTTTATGTTTGATTTCGTTACTATACAAGTAATTGCATTGTACATTCGACTCTATCCAATAAATCCTCGATTGTGGCTCACTCCAACAAACTACTCCAATAGCATTCACTTACACCACAACTCAAAAGACTAAACTTCGATGATCATTAATATATAAACTAAATTAAATGGCTCAAACTTTGATTTACTTTATTACTTGAACTTAGAACACACATGAAACATGAAATATTAGTGTATTCTTAATAATTTTATTAGAAAAAGAAAAGTTTATTTTAAAATCTACGATATCATAGACCTTATGATTTGTAAAATAGTTTACAATATATTATACTTTTAATTTATAAAAAGCACGTCAAACACAAATTACACATATCTTACCTATACAAAATTTACTAACTTTTTTTTCAAAAATATAAATTCATCGAATATAAAATAATAAAAATCACTCCACTAACTATTCTTTTCTTGTGGTGTTGGAGCTAGAATTAATAATTAAAAACGAAATAATAAGTAGAGTAGTATTGGTTACAAAAACGAAAGAATGGGACATATCTAACCCACAACGCGTGTTAGACTTTCCGTTGCGAACAAAGTTTTTTTTTTTTAAGTACAAATAAGAGAATCCTATGTTTCTTTTTAGTAGTTAAAGATTGTGTTTGATTTTTAATGCATGCTCATTACTCGTATTATTCAAAGGAAGGTCGAGTATCCAATGTTGATTGACCCCGCCCGCCTTTCGCTTTCTATTTTGTTCTCTTCTCAAAAAGGTATGCCGTGCGCTTTGTTAACAGGATTAACTCACTCCAAACATTTAACATTACCAACCAAAGTAAGGATTTATTCTTACTATTATTCTCTCACGCTTTTATGTTTATATTTTTACATTTACTTTCTTTATTATTTCGGGAGTAACTCTATAATTTTGATTTATTAACAATTAAAAAAAATAATTGTAAGAATACAATAGAAATTCTTAACAATTAAGTAGTAAAAAATTAAATTTAGTGAATGGTTGTTGGTTCAATTGATGAAATTGTTCCGTTCATAAAGAGTTCACGAAAGATCAATTTTTGTTGTTGGTAAAGAATCGGATATGAGAAAAGGGATGAAGCCGAATCGTACCCCGAACAACTTTGACAAATTAGATACCCCTTAGTGCTTGACTCTTAACTTAAGATCACCACATAAAACACTTAATCAATTAAAAAAAAGTTTAATTTTTATTTTTTATTTAATTTAAAAATTATAATTTATTATTTTTAATTTTTAAATTAAAATTAAATATATTTATTTTGTCTATTTACATATATAAATTTAAAAATATATATAATATATTATTTTTTTATAATAAAATAAAATATTTAATTATTTTTTCAATTTGAAAACTAATTTATAAATACTAAGACTATAATAAATTTAATTTTATATTGTTTATATAATATAATTTAAACATTTTTTTATTTAAAACTTATTCATTGAATAAATTAAAAACATCAATAAAATAATTTTATATATTTATTCATAATCCCTCTTAATATCTTTATCAATAATATTTATGTAAAAAAACAATATTAAACATGAATCTATTCCATCCTCCTTTAGATTCATAGCATCAAAACATTCGATACGTTCATTGTAATTTGGAACCCCTTTGCATTTCTAAATAGCCTCCCAATTGACAAATATACATTCTCCCTAACATGTTTTATACCCTCACTCACATCCCAAAGCCCAAGTACATAAGCAAGCAAGCAAACCACCCTCCCAAGTATTGGAGAGTTGTATATTTTCGGGTTAGCCGTATGGAACATCCATCCATTCATTTTGGCAAAAGACAAATCCATTTGGATCACAGATTCATGTATCCATGAAAAAGGTTCCCTCATGCATCCGGCATTTTACCACCCCAACCTCCTCCCACATGATAATGAGTACATGTGGTCCAAAGGGTAGAAGAATTCCTCCACATATATCGATACCTCTTTCCATGTCAAGAGGGACAAATTTGAGCCAACGTGGACCATTTTGAAGGAGTGCAAAGTTTCTTTGTTGATAGGGATGGAAGGTTTTATCTTGTTTGAATACTTTTTCGTTTGAAAATGGGTTCAATCAAAACTTAACATTTTAAATGTCAACAATTTAAATTTTTGGGAATTCTGATCTTTGAAAATCTTAATATGTTTTTAGGGATAATATGAGAATTGATTTCTATTTTATATGTTTAATATGGTTTATAATATTTTTTAATAGTATTTTTTATTATATAATAAAAATTATAGCTTTTATTAGTTTATAAAAATTTAATAAATATAATTAAAAATTAAATAATTTTAAAAATAGAAGATAAACTTTCATTACAATCCATCAAAATTATAATACTAGATAAAATTAAAATTAATTTTTATACATCATTAAAAAGATCTATAAGACAAAAGTTAAACATCAAATAAAAAATATTTTAGCTGCCCTACTAATGAAGAAATTATTATTCAACAAAAAATCCACCAACAATGAAAACTTCCACCCTCACAACAAGTTATTGTCAATGTCATTGATAAAGACAGATTCTGATAAGAATGCTGCCAACAATACAATAATGTTAGCCCCCAAAAGCTTTAACCTAACAAAGATTGAATCCTTCAAGATCCTCCACTTTAGAGGGGGACAGTTAACAAACTTAAACCTTTTTTTAATGTCGGATCAACTGGAGCCTCCAATACATCAAGGAAAATCTCAAAAAAATTGTTTAGACATAAGTTCAAATAAAAGGATTAAAATCAACCTTAAAAGAAGTATAAGGACCATGTTATTGATGGAATGGTTAATAAATTATTGTAATTTATCAAAAAAAAATTGAAAATAAATATATATTTTTAATTTAAAAGCAATAAAATGAGATAAAATAGAACACTAGTCACACAAAAAAGACGAGTGAAAAAAGTTACACCCCGCAAGCTAAGTTAAGAGGGAAAACAAGAAACTAGACCAAGCAAGAATAAACCAAAGAGCAATCATAAATAACTAAATTCCACATCCACAATACAACCTTTTTCTTTTAAACCTTTACCCAACCCTCTAGACTATCAATAACACCATCGGATTAACAATAACTCTTAAAAGTGCAAAAATATACTGATATTCAAAATAAAATTTGGATAACAACTCACTCTCTAGAACTTCCATCTTCTGCCTAAATGTTATCTTCAAGTCTTTAACTTCCTAAAATTTTGAGACATTCTCAACATTTGTTGCCAAAATAAACCTGATTAAATTCAATACACCTTTTTAAAAAAATAAAAAAACCTTACAAATGTCATCGTTGCTACTCATTTTTTATTCCTAAATGAATTTGCACATTTAAACTTATAAATCTATTACCTTTATTTTTGCCAATAAAGCATATAAACCTTGGGATGAAAAGGCATAACATTCTAAAACAGAAACACAAAACCCCAAAAAAGGCCCAAGAAACAGAAGGAACACTCAATGCCACTCCCATACAATAATTAAATATTACTTTAAAACAATCATCAAATCTATTTAAAAACAATCATCAAATCTATTTAAAAACAATCTTCAAATCCTATGTTTCGTTTCACATCATTTGTTCTAATGTTGCTCCCGAATACAGAGCGCCGATGACCCATCTTGAAGGTTTTGGAAGAAAAAAACTATCACTTTTACTCCCGTAAAATTATGTGGTGTGAATGTGTGTACGATAAACAGCACGCTGTAGCCATCATTTCATGAACCGAAAGTGGGTCTTTCGCTGGTGCACGAGTTAGAATTGCCTGTGAGCTCGCTACATTTGGCAGTATCGGACAAAGGCTAATAATCGTACAGGCCGGAGGCAACATGCATCATGGACTTCCCTTACTTCTCTAAACTATTTTGGTTGGATCGCACGACATAATGACAGACATGACAATTTCGCGTGAAGCCTTAAATTAAAAGTGTAATCAGAAACCGCGTTTTTAAAAAAAAAAATCAAAAGCCCCGCCAGGTGGAAGCTTTAAGAAATGATAATATTCGAGATTTGTTAAACAACAGAAAAATGTAAAAACAACACACTTAACACGGTAAAGATGTAGTTCCTTATATAACATTTCTTAAAAAGAAAGCAGTACATATATGACAAATGGGATGTAGCTGGCACACAGCATATACTCTGGCTATAGTCACTCCTCGCCAAAAATAGACCTAAGCTAATTTTATCTAGTGGGGAATCTATATCGCAATACAACTTTGGTTTTCCGCTAGTTTAAGCGGTCAAAGCAAAACAACAACAGTAACAGTAGTAGAACAAGTAATTAGTAGCATTACAGGTGTGGTGTGGTGTGATGTGGTGTGATGCGGGCGGGCTGCTCTGTTTTCGCAACCTCAGCCGCAAGATAGAAAAAGAGTTATCAAGTCCCAAAAACCCGATAGAGAAGATAATAACAACTTTATCTTCTGCCAGTCAACCATATCATTCATTACTCGTAAGCTGCAGAATCCCATTTGCTGGAGAAAAATAAACACAATAACGGAAGAGAAGAAATTAGATTTAGATTCGGAACTGCTTTCCGCTGAATGTCTGACCGAACTGCCAATTGGGGGGAGCAATGTTCCACGATGTGGAGGTCCTGCGGTCGCTGCCTGTGATTCTGAAGGACAGAGACTGGCCAACCAAAACGGTGTTGCACTGCCAATTTTGCCCCCAGTTTCGTGACATTGGCATCCACCCGGTCCTTGCCCCCTTCACGCTCACTTTCACTATGTCCCCTGCTCCCGCCACGTTCGTTACCAGCAACAGGTTGAAGTACCTGAATCCATTGATGGTGAACCGCACGCCCCCTTTCCTCACACACGGAACCCTGCAAAACACACACAAAACAACCATTACTCATTGCTAGTGTTGGGAAGTTTCAGTACCACACAAACTGTGCAGGATTGTAATATTTATTGACCTTCTGTGCAGAACAGGGACAATGCCGGCCCTGTACTCTGCAAACTTGAGGAAAATGGGCATGGAGAGATCGAAATGGGGGCGAGGGGGGTTGCACCACCCGCCATTGTCATTTGGTAGAGCGTAATTTGGCGGGCAGAAATTTGTGGCGGTGATGAAGATGGAAGGGCTGCCCGGATGGCACCATGCCGGGTCGTTCACACACTTGATCTCAAAACAGGCTCCGCAGCTCAGCCCGTCGTTGAACAGGGCAGTGCTCAACGCAGCAGTTTGGAATCCATATCCCTGTGAGTACAGATTTCCATACCCACAAGCGCCCCCTGAAACAACCCCCAAAAAAGACATACCCGTATCAGCAAAGAGCTCAAATACCCACATTATAAAAACAGCTCAAATACCCAGATCTGGGAGCATACATTTCATCGGCATGGTCAGTTGTGACAAAAAGATGCAGAGATAGTTCTTACCCATAGTTCCCGAAGCATCGCTCCCGCCATAAAATGTAGCGTGCGCTTCGGTCCAAGCCCCGGGCTGGTACACCCCGGGTATTCTCCCGTACACCACTCGAATGAGAAACAGCAACACTGCAAAGAAATACATCATTCCCATTCCCATCCCCATCTGCAACAAACACGGAAAAAAACAACATCAGAATCAAGCTCTGTTCCTTCACTAACAAACTGCATTTACTCGTCTACTCATTAATAGCCTCTGAACGCATGATTTGACTCTACCCACACCTTGGAAGCCAGTGCAGACAGACTATTGAATGACTCAATTCAACTCAACAAAAGATAAGGGAGCAGAGCAGAACAGAGTAGTAAAGAGTGAAGTAATACCGAAGTGAAGTGAGCGCTTCTTCCCTCTCAGCAGCAGCAGAAGAATCAGAAAGAACAGAAGAGAACAAATACGACAACTCAAAGAAGCCTGGCGAAACTGCCGCAGCTGCACCGCTACTTATGCACAAGCAGCCCTCATTAATTCCACTTGATGACGATCATGAACAGTAAGCCCCATCCATCATGCATTAACATAATTAAAATCCCACCGCTAAATGCCCTCCCTCCCGCGGTAAAATCAAAATCGGAAAAAAAAAAAACACCCCACGTTCAGCCACTGACCCACAAAGCCGCACGGCATCAACGGCCCCAATTAATTCCCATCCGAAAGGACTATCTCCCCACTGTCGATGTTTCCGGTACACCCCTCCGTTTTACTCCGCGTTAAAAAAAACGGAAAAACAAAGCATATTACTTAGCTTAACCCGTGGGCTAATCCGGTGCGTGGAGGTTCCTTGCATTACAAATTACAAATTACAGTCTCCATCACCGTCACTCGGCCACCAGTCACATCAAACCACTTAATCCCACCCAATTCACACTCAACGAACAATAACGAACCAAACCAACTCTCGGTCAAATAAGAATCCTTTTGGCATTTTTGGCGCTTTAACCCTTTTCACTTTCCTATTCTACTTTACTCTACTCAACTAAACTAGGGTCAGGATTAGGGTTTTGGTTTTTTTAAAGTGTACAGCCGCCTGGTGCCCACTCGTTCTCCATCTTGAAGGGCCCCACCATGGCTATGCCGGGGCGTGGGACCCTCACACCGCGTCATTCTCGGTCCTCGTTTTGCGCCGGACATTAAACCGTAGCTTATGGGGCCGCCCTTCGCCCTTCGCCCCCCTCCTAATGTCAAAAGTTGTTAAACGCCTTCTGCCCCCTCCTCACTCTCTCTAACTATATAACTACTTAACATGGATGGGTAGTTGGTATTTTAATTGAAAGGGAGGGTGTTTCTCCATCAGATGCATGTGCCACGTGAAGCAAAGAAAAGGGAAAACAACAAAGAGCATGTGAGGTGCATTAATTGCTTATGGCATTCGCATTCGCATTCGCATGGATATCCCTCTCTTTCGTCTTCGGTTCCCTTTGCGTGAGGTGCTTAAGTCTCTTCTCTTCTCTGCTCTCGATCCTCCTTTCCGTGATATGTTTGATGTTATGAAGTTGAAATGTTGCGTACAATCAGAAGGAATGCGCACATGTAATGTCATTAACTAACGAATGATGTAATAAAACTTTACTGATAAGGTATTCCTCCTATCCAATGCCCATTTTAATATAGACAGACTTGTGTGATATAAGTGAGGTTCCACACCATTTTTATCTTAAACCTCTACTATTTGTAATCTTGTTGGGTTTAGCCTTGGGGAGGAAATTGAAATTCAAGTGACCCTCTAAATGGGTGGCGCCCACTAACTAAACTCAATTACCAAAATATTGAGGAATACATTTTCATTCTTATAAATATAATGATATGTACCTTATAGAAAATATTTATAATTCAATTTTTTTTAATTTTTGGTTTTGTTAACAATAAGAATTGATTCCTATTGAACTTTTTATAAGGTAAACAACTTCACCAATTCAACCAACAACTATTCACACAATTTAGAATTTACAATAATATTTCAATCACTTTTTGGTAGAATGGTTGAGATTCAAATGAACATCCATATATCAAATTTAGCTTATTAAAGTACATGATATGAAAGCTAAAACAAATTCAACATTGAGAATGTTCCATTCTTCATTAACTCTTAAAAAACACATCATATCCAGTTTTGGAGAAACATCTAGCAAATCATTTATTTCCACTCCATTTCAAACCTATATTCTACACTTATTTTGATTTATAGGCTTTCTCTCAATTTTTTTTCCAAGTTACACTCATCCACTTCTTCACAAGATTCCCTCTTGTTTGCCAACTTCATTGTCTGTTATTCCTAAAGTCCAACATGTTGTCACAAATTCCTTACCCTACATTCAAATTAAGTATTCCCCCATTTTCTTCTTATCAAAGGAAGATGAAACGGTTCACCTTCTTGCCATTACAAAGAAAAAAACTACTCAACTTTTAAATGTTGTATGATTGCACATCCATAAATCAATTCAAAAGCATTTACAAACTCTTGAAAGCCCTAACACAAGTCATTATTTATGTTTACTAAATTGTGATGCTTCATAATTGTCCAATTGAAACCGTCATCCAATAACCCACAAGTTGTTTGTGTTACCTTAAGTCATTAAAGATTTTAATTTTATTTACCTCCTCAAAATGCATTCTAAACCATCAATCAAGACGTGACACATAGCCTACAAGATTTAACTATCCCTATAAAGGCCTTTCACCCCATCTTAATCATAAAATTGGACCCATTATTTGATGACTTGCATGTCTTTTCGTTATCTTAATTGTTGTCTTTATTCAAAAATTAGATCAATGGTTTACAAATTCTTTTGAGCTCCTAAAAGCTGGATACATAATACCATGTTATAAATCCCTCGAAAGTCTTTGTACGACATCCATTTAATACACTATTGATTTAAGATCTGATTCCACATGTCACCTCTCCTACATTTTATCTTAAGACCATGCTCATTATTGATCATGATCTTATCAAAGGGCAACAAGCCCTCTTGTAATAAAAGGGACTCCAAATCTCTTACTTAACCTTAAGTGCCTAAAAGGTCAATGATCAAAATTATCAGACAACTCTCAAGCCACTTTAAGACCAAATGGAGTTAAAGCTTAATACCTGATAATAATTTTATCGAAAGGCTCCTTCTATCATTGGTCTTCTCTAATTAAAAAAATCTTCCTAATCTTATGTATTCTAAGGATTTATGCCCATTCCTCCATGAAAATGAAATAAGAACTAAAAATTGTAAGATCTTGCATTTCTTAGATGTGTTTGCTTGACCACAAGGACTCTCCAATTTCTCGTGTAGGATAAACTTTCTTCCTCCAATGATCCTATATCAAACTCCTTTGGAAATTTTTATTGTCAACATAATGCTCACAATATTAATTGTAATGAACTCAAATATAACCAACCAACCTAGACATGTCCAACATTTGGCAACTAAATTATTTATCTTATCCATTTATCTTCCCTTCTTTGTGTTTTTCTACCTGTTGGATGAAGAACAGGGCTGACTAAAATCGTAAAGTATAGATAATGAACACATGTGCAAATTGATCTATTTTATCATTTATATTATATTTTGGATGTATTCAACCTTTGATAGAATAGTAGTTGATCTCAGAATGTGAAGAGTCCTTTCTTTTTAGCATAATAAAAGGTTGGAAGATGAAGAGACAATGATTTGTAAAAGCTTATAAATAGTGCCATTGTGAATGGTTTTGTATGTGTGATAAAGATTAATATAATGTTTTCATTGGTTTTCCTATATATCTTTTACTTATGATCTGTGTGAATTGAGTATTATGGATGTTTTTATCTGTTATTCATATAGTTATGTTGACTATTATGTATATATTAACTTTGTATGTCTTCATATAATGAGCTCGACTTAGTCTTTAATGATATCATTTCGTCTGAATTACCAATAACTTTTCTATTTTGTTATTAATTGTGTAAGTTATCCCTATAATTAGTATATTCTAGAGTTTTTTAAGAACCTCTGCTAACAAGTGTGTGGTGAGCCTGGAACTTTTTGAAATATGTTGAGTTGGTTTCTAAGACAAAGAGATTTAGAAAGATGGTCACATGAGAGAAATGTAAAATTTTGCAGAAGAAGTGAGAAGAGTTGAAGTGATTATGAAGGAGATAATCCAAGGGCATGTATATGGAGAGATTTACGAAATCTTCTAGTGTGATTTACTTGGATTGTTAGTTGTATGGTTGTCAAGACTGGAGTATTATTGTTTCCAATTGAGAAAGATAGAGTGTATAGTCTGGACGAAGAAAAGTTAGATAGACTATGAATTCTAGATATATTAATTGGACCCATATTGTAGACCATTAGAACTAAACTACAATTGATGGCTATATCATTGAATTTGTTATGCAAGATTATTTGGCCTTTGAATCTATGCAAGACCTATGTTTCAGAGGAATCCATAGTAAGTTTCTTCAGTGACTACCTACATTGAACAAAATGTTGGTTGTGGAAAAGTCCATGGTGCCTACTCTTGCCAACATCGAATAAACCACTTTGGGCACCATGGGGGTGTGTGCATGATAGAAGCGAATGATGTGGAACTAAGTAGAGAAACTTGAACCTAAACCCAAAATATGGAGGATGAAAAGAGCTAAAGAAAGAATAAAATTATGGGATTAGAAAGGGAACCGTGACAACAAAGAAGATAGAATAAAGCAAGTAATCTAGAATTAACTGCAAATAGGAGTAAGAGTGGAGTACAAGATGTTGGATATGGAAAGGTGCAAAGAAAGGTTGTGAAATATGTTGGAAGTAAAGAATGCATAGAGTATGCAGAAGGGCCTGATGAAGAGGAAGAAATAAATATAAATAGTGTAGAATATAGAGATCATGGAGCAGGAAGAAGAAGGTAGGTTAACAATATAATAATTAGAAGATAGAAATAGATTGTAATTAATGAAAAGGATATTGGTTAGACCTGGGAAGAAATTAGGTTCGAGTGTAGAACTATAGTAGGTTCATGTTCAAAGTTATAACAAGTTCAAAATAAATGTCATTCACTTCATGAGTGTGCATCCCCCCAACCCAATATATCATTTGGGAGAAAAAGAAGTGCAGGAGAAGAGGTGGATACAAATTGGTTTGATTCCTTTATAGATAAGTTTGGTAAGCTAAGTGTGAAGACAAAATAGGTAATAGATAAGAAGAGGATAGAAGAGTCAAGATTCCTTTTTACGATACCTAAAAAGACTAGTGTGCAGAAGTCCCTAGCCGTAGTTACTAGTGCACAAACACACAGTCATGA
This sequence comes from Torreya grandis, assembly GCA_037957365.1. Lineage (NCBI taxonomy): Eukaryota > Viridiplantae > Streptophyta > Pinopsida > Cupressales > Taxaceae > Torreya > Torreya grandis. The sequence continues at coordinate 653,257 of JARHVA010006651.1, read as the reverse complement.
TCACTAGTACACATACATCTACAGTCATAATCACCAGTGTGCATAAATAAGTACTAGCAACTTCATGTGACAACTATGTCATTTAATTCAAGCATGTTTATTTCTTTAATGCAATTCAATGGGTCTATGAATCCTAAGCAATACTTGGTAACTTGCGATATGAAATGGAATGTTAAGGGGGTAACATTTGATGATGTTAATAAATGCAAACTTATAATAAATGCAAACTCATAAGGGATTTATCAGGTAGAGCTTTAAAATTAATTTGTAAAATAAATGTTAATATTTTTTATCTTTCACAAGTTAAATATTTGTTAGTAGTAGAGTTTAAAGTGAAGAAATGTACAAGCTAGACTATTCAAGACCTAAAGGAGATTCGATAAAAGTCTAGAGAATTGTTTAGAGACTATGATTGTAGATTTTTTGATTTTATGAATAAGATCAATTTCATCTTGGAAGATAATGATAAGGTTGTTTGGTTTGTATAAGGGTTAAGACCAAGAATTATATTTTCTATTATGTAATCTCAATTCTTGACAAACATTGATACATGATTTGCTCCTCTACGAGTAAAGCAAATTGATGATTATAGTAACCTTCTAGTAGTGGGTTCTAAAGTAAAAGCAAAACTAGATACTTTTATGAGAAAAATGGATGAGATGCACAAGAATGATAAGCCTAAATTATACTTATGGTATATAGAATGTGGTCGAGAAGGCCACCACAAGAATGATTATCTAAAACTTAAAACAATATTTTGTGAAATTTGTAGAGTGGTTAGACATGCTACTTCAAAGTGCCATATTTTACAATAATATATCTAGAAATCATAGAGTATGTATTACAACTTTTAAAAATCAACCAATCATGATGAGAGAAGCTGTAGAGTTTTGTAAGAGTTAAAAGAAGATATTATAAAGAATGTCTTTGCAGTTATTGCATAGTAGTTACCAACTATGAAGTAGGGTATCCCAGGCCCAAACATGGACATGGAAAGTGTGACACAAGGTAGTCCCTAGTGGATACCTTCGTTGTCATAATACCAACCCCAGGGTCTAGTTGATTAGATGCCATCTTTCCTTCAACACCAATATCATTCATCCTAGAATAATGTGAGTCCATAGCAACACCAATCTAATTGGGCTCCATGTTTGCCCTAACACTAATATGGATGGTACAATTCACAACAAAACCAACAAGGAGGATGCATTTGACAATACTTGTAAGGATGGGGATACCAAATAATAGAGGCATATACAGGGGAGGATACTGAGGATGGTATCAAGGAGGTCGTAATGATGATAATAGATAATCCTGACCACCTATGCAATGTTATTTATGTGGAGAATACAATCACTATGCAAAAAATTGCCCTACTAATCTGTAGAGACAGACCTACTGTGTGTACTAAAGAATTAAAGTCCAACATTAAATGAAAGACTATCTAGTGTTAAGAAGTAAAGGAGGATGAAGCTGGTGCATAATGTAAACATGATCAATGCACAATCTAAGGAGAATGCATTCATCCAGGAAATTACCAAACAATAACATGCATAACAAGGATGATTGTCTTTGGAAATGCTAGTAGATCAAGGAATTAGAAATTTTCAACCTGATCAATATCTTGATCTTATAATGGAAAAGACTTTAATGTATCAAGAAGCTCAAGTTATAAAAAATATATAACAAAATGATTTAGAAGGAGATACAATAGCTATTGATGCGTAGATGTATGGACAAATTTTGCATTTAATAAAACAAGAAAGAGTTGTAACTACTTTGAAAGACTTACTGAAGTTACTCAATACACTACATAATGAGGACATATCACAGAATATCGCTAACCTCTTGCATAATTTTTTGTAGTCTGCACAGTGAGGGAAATAATATATAGATAAGGTTGTCTAGTATGTGAAAACTAAGAAGCCATGGTATGTTGACTCCCACATGGATATTGAGCTTGTAGGTTATGAAATTCCTAATGTAGTATTTAACTTCAATAGTACTATGAATATGATCCCAAGATCAACATGAGAAGCTATTGGTAGGCCACACTTAAGCTATAGTCTTGTCACCCTCAGCCTCACAAATTATGGGTGAGTAGAACCAATTGGTCACCTTGAGGATGCGGAGATTAGAGTGGCTAAGCTAAATCTGCATGGTGATTTTGAAGTCATTGATATGAAGACTACCGAAACCCATTACCCTTCCTTAATTGGTAAAAAATGGGTTTAAGATGGTCAAATGACTATTAACATAGTTCTCAACCAACTAGGGGCTCATCAAGGAGACAAAATTTGTCATCACTTTGAATAAAGTGGAACATAAGCCTTACATAATTCTTAAGGAGCTAGAGTCACCATATGTTTAAGGTGATAATAGTTGGTTTAAATTTAACACATATAAATAGAGGAATGCATTATGAGCTACCAAATATCATTTTTTAAACCCATAGATGGACAAATCATAGACAACAAAGCAACCATCTTGCAAGTTGATAATAATAAAATCACTAGTGCCATAGTTTCAACTCAAAGGTTGTACCTCTCCATCAGTGCGATCTCATATTAGGTCAAAAGTGGATGTCCTATATAATATAGGTGTAACAATGATGGATTAAACTAACCTACTCCAGAGGGTGTTTTACCTTGGGAAACAACATCTTCTATAAGTGGTGATTCAGAAACTCACATGTTGAACTAGGCAAGGGGAGATCATGAGCTACAGTCTCTATGCATGGTGTTCACCACTAAACATTAGTTACTTAAATATTTTATGAAAAATGACCTTAATCCATTCATCTTGTGTTTAGATGACCATGTGTTGGAGGTGGATCAAAGAGTCAGCCCACTAAGTTATGTAATGAAATGTATTGTTGTGACTTGGTGGGTAGTGCATAGAGATCTAGAGATACATTGGGAGGAAGCATGTGAATTTTTGTGTGTGTAGTTTCAGTTAGTGCCTATGGTGAAATCCAAATGGCCATTATTTCAAGAAGGCTAATGTCTAGATTTGCACATTCATCAATGTGTAAATATATGGTTTACATAAAGAGTGGATCTAAAGTATTGCATACACATTTTTAGTGACACACTGGCACCACTTCCAATGACCTGGTACATGCATCAAGAGCACATAAGAAATACCAAACATTGGGCATAATTACAACAAGATTTCATTTAGACTTTTGTGTTTGAGGATGATAACCCTTTGGTGCACAATGCATTGCAAAAACTTGAAATCTTTTTATGTCATAAACAAGCAGAAGATTTGGGTGTTACAATAGAGTCATAATCATAATAGGAAGTAGCTCAAAATTTTAATATGGTACTTCACAATTACAAGGCAAGTCAATAGGAACAAGATCTTTTTAAGCATTTTAATAGAATAATTGATGAGTTGATGGAATCTAATGATAGTGACAAAGATTTAGATTTGGAAGGCTTCTTTGAAGTGGAGAGGGAAGCCAAACCAACACTAGCCCAAAGCGCATAAAAAGTTGAAGAAGATAGACTACATAATATAAACATTCTAGAATGAGGAGAGTGCAATCTACGAGATGATCTACCCAATGCATCAAATAAATTGTATCAAGAGCCCCTAAAAAGATTGAATAAAACATAAGAACATAATCAGTTCCTAAGCTTGTGACTATGGGAGATTACTAGTGATAGGAATATATCTCAAAGGCATTACAATTACTACAAGACTATCAAGATGTCTTCTCAATCAAATTTTATAAAATAAAAGGTGTAAATCCATCATTGGGAAAGATGTACATATAATTGAAAGAGTCCACTTGACCCATTAAAAAGCACCCATATAAGCTAAACCCTAATATGAAAATCAAAGTAAAGGCTAAACTAGATCAAATGCAAGAAGCCATAATCATTTATCTAAAAATAGATTGGGTGAATCCCATAGTAATACAACCATACTGCACACTCAATGATGTTTATTATTTCAGTGAATTTTAGCTTATATTTTGAAAAGGGAAGAAGAATAAACTAAATTCGGGTCTGGTTGAAAAACTTATTTGATTATGCACGTGTTGAGTCATATGATTGTGAAGAACTCCTCTTTGACTTGGGAGGATGACCTATAAATAAGATAACACTAAAGCAAATGGTTGGTTAGATAGATAGCCAAGTGGATTGCCTAGCGTTAGCTAGATCCTGGAAGTAAGAGCTTCTTTGGACGCTGTCAATCCACACATTTTAAACAATTAAGTTTATAAACAAAATAAAAAGTACTTGCATCAATAATCAAAAGGTACTACAAATGAACATAAGAAATGCTTGCTAAAAATGGACTAATATAACAATAAACAAATTAATACTAATGCTAGATGGCTTGGGTCTATTTCAAAAAATTAGGTAGGGGTCTGTGAATAGGTAGGGACATAAAAAATTAGATTTAGCTGAGGGTAAGTAGGTAGAAATAGATTGTTGTTATTTCCTACCATAGTGACCATTGATGGTTGATCTGATTATTGGTAGTTAAAGTGACTATCGATGATCAAGATGATTATCGGTGGTTAGACAGATTATCGATAGTTGAGACAATCATTGGTGGTTACCGTGTATGGATCTAAGTTGGTAAATTGTTGATTGATATGATCCCAAATATGGATTCTAAGAGATGGGTTGGTGCTAGACTGAGTTTGAAAGGAAAATAAAGTAATTAAATATTAGAAAACAAATACTTATCTTGTAGAAGGTTAGTCAAATGAGTGCTTGAGGTGGTTTAATCATTGGTGGAGTCTGACGTGATTCTAGTAGAGTAATAGTACTTGATGCTTTGGTAGAGCAGTGATGGCTAGTTGGATATCTAATGTGATAGCTAGATCATTAGATTGATGATGACAATTTAATCTAAAAAACAAATAAACTCTAAATGCACAAGCTCTTGATAATGATTGTAGATGGATTTCACCTCCCTACTCTTCTTATAGGCAAGGCAAGAGAGTTGCAACAATATGTTAGCATGGCCTTCTAATTTTAATTCATGCATGTAATGGATTACACACAGATTTAGACAAGTTATTTTTATAAAATCAAGGTGGGTGGCTTGCATGTTGCTAGTTGAGGACGTGCACCTTGATCGTCGATGGTCAAGGTGATTGTTGGTGGTCATCGTGACTGTCAATGGTCAAGGGTCAAGGTAAAGAGTAGGTAAAAGGTTAGGTTAGGTTAGTTGAGCAAACTAATCATGGGTTAGGCTCGGTTAGGGGTTGAAGGGTCAAATTGGTCCAAAGGTGGTCTAGGGGAATTTCAACATTCGAAATGATGATGTGTGGATTTTTGGCATCTACACCTACATCAATGGTCTTTTTTCAATAACATTCATGGATGCAATCCTTGAGTTAATCACAAGTCACAAAGTGTACTCATTCATAGATGGATTTAGGGGTATAATTATATTCTAATCATAGAAGAGGACCAAGCTAAGACTACTTTTGTAATTGAATGGGGATCATTCACATATAAGGTAATGCCTTTCGATTTGAAGAATGCACCAACAATTTTCTCTAGAGATATAGTAATTGCATTTAAAGACTTCATTTATGATTTCCTGAAAGTATATTTAGATGACTAGGTTCTATTTTATCTATTTAAAAAGTATCAATTGAAACTGTGACTAATGTTAGAATGGTGTCGAGCTCTGTGCATTACTCTAAATTTAAAGAAGTGATTATTTTTCACACCTTTTGGTGTTATTCTAGGACATGTTGTATGTAGTGATTGCATTTTGGTGGATAAACTAAGATTACTATAATAGTGGGGATGCCACCCTTGACCAACTCTATAGAAGTGTCTACCTTTCTAGGTCATATGGGATACTAAAGAAAATTTATCAAATGTTATGTAGTTGTATCTATGCAAATGGAATAATTTTTGTGTAAAGATACAAAGTTTTACTAGACCTTAGAATGCCAACTATCATTTATCAATCTTAAACAAAGGTTGGTAACAACACCTATTTTAGTTTTTCCTGATTAGAAGAGGACATTCACATACATGTGGATGTTTTTGGTATTATAGTAGGGACTATCTTATTGTAGCTAGGGGATGGTGGGTTGGATCACCCTATACTTTTAGCAATATAAAATAACTATAGCACTATAGAAAGAGAGGCTTTAACCATGGTGCTTGCATTGTAAAAGTTTTTACACTATCTATTAGCTACATCATTTGAGTTGTTTACTAACCAATATGCATTATGATACCTAGTTAATAAGTCAATGTTAGAAGGAAGAATCTCTTTATGGATCATTTGTTTCAAGAGTTAATTCTAAATAAATGTAAATCTAGGTCATTAAAACATTTGACTAGATCATTTGAGCATACTACAAAATGGTGAAGAACCAGAAGAAATAGAGGATGAGTCCTCAAATGCACACTTATTTAGGGCTGCTACAATCTTGGATAATATGGAGGACATTTCAAAAATTTTGGAGCAAGGAAATTTCCCTATGCATTATATGGAAAGGAATATAAAGCAAATGGTCACCCAAGCTATCCCATATAGTCTCATCAATAGATTTATATATAAGATTGGGAAAGATGATGTATTATATAGAGTAGCATTAGAACATGAATGACCACAACTTCTTCAAGAAGCACATCATAGAATTATAGCGGGTCACTTTGAAAGTGAAGCCATTTTAAGAAAAATCTTATAGAGTGGTCTTTGGTGGTTAAATTTGTTTTAGGATGCACATAGGGTAACCAAGCATTGTGATGTGTGTCAGTGAATAGAAAAGCCAAGTCAACATGATGAGATGCCTTTGATACCAATGCTCATAAAAAAAACATTTTGAATAGTGGGGAATTGATTTTTTTAGACCTATAAGTCTCCCAAACAAATGAAGTCATGAGTGGTACATTATTACTATGATAGATTAATTCACCAAATAGGTGGAAGCTACCACAACCCCAAGTTATGATGTGAAAGATGCTGCCAAATTATTATATGAAAACATTATTACAAGATTCAAATGCCCAATCATATTGATCAGTGATAGAAGAACATGTTTTCTTAATAACACTATCAAGACTCTCACTAAAGAGTTTATGATCTCACACCATAAGAGCATGACTTATCACCCTCAAGTAAATGGACAAGCTAAAGTGTCAAATAAAGTATTGGAAAAAATGTTAATGAAGATATGTAATGTGTAAAAGGATCATTGGGAGGATCACATTCCTACAATTCTTTAGGCACACAAAACAAATTATAAGTGTGTCATAGGTTTCACTCCCTTCTAGCTTTTTTATGGTCTTGAGGTAGTAATGCTTATGGAGTAAATTATTATGAGTTTGTGAATTGCAATGGGTATGAGTTTTGATGACCAAGATTTTCTAAATCAAAGATTAATGGACTTAGTTAAAATAGAAGAAAGTTGACAAAGAACATAGTGGATGCAATAAATCCACAAGTTAATTCAGAAGGTATGGAATGATCACAACTTGTGATCTAAGTAATTTCATTTAGAACAAGCAGTACAACTATATGATAGCAAGTTTAAGGCATTATTAGAATAATTTTGAATTATATGGAAGGAACCTTACATTATTCATGAAGTCTCATAACAAGGTACCATTGTATTAAAAAATCTCTAGGGAACCATATTACTAGGACATGTTAATCGTTGTAGGGTTAAGCCTTACCATCGTTAGTCTCTATCATTATTGATACTAAAAAAAGAGGGTGCTAAATAACACAATGTAAATTAGGGTTTTTGTTTAATGATGTTTTATGTTTTTATTTTTTAGGGTTAGATTTTTTTTTACAATGTGATCTTTGGATTGTGACACGTCAGAACATAACCAGAAGAGTAAGCATCATAAACTAAGATTGAGTCCCAGAGATAGCCTGAAGATAACTAGAAACAACTACACCATGGTCATTAATTAATTTCAAGAAGATGATGCTGGAAATATAAGTACAATGAAAGGATGTATAACAGTCATTCAAGCCTGTTAAGACAAGGCACTTGAGTAGATTGCATATTTCCTAAAGTAAATTATGTGGCAGAATGATAGGTGGAGTCAAAAAATAATTGGGATGAATAAAGATATGTCCCGTCACATCATATAACTATCAACAACATAATTAAAGGGTCTAGATGTAAAATGGTCACTATCATATCAAAAAAAATCTAGGTAAAATTAATTTTTTGGGGAAAGCTTGTGTACAACCAATGAATGCATTTAAAATAGTCAACTAGATAGATTTGGGCACCAAAGACTATATAATAAAGGGTATGGGAAACACACATACATTACCTAATTCTATAAATAATCAAATTTTGAGATCTAATTTCAAAACATCTCCTTACACATAGATTGCACACCAGAGCTGGAACAATCAAAATAAGTATTCAACTAAGGCTGCCACAACAACCATGGAAAGAGATCAAATATTGTTTACACTCTTGGATGCACAAAAAGAGGAAATGGGGATTGGCCTAGGTATGTGGAAACTAAATATAATGACCATGACCCCTTCAAATTCATTGAGCAAGTAGAAGCTACTTTGTTTGCTCCTAGACTACAAGAAGTTTCACAAGCAGGAGCCCTAGTGCTCCCACATTCACTACGAAGCTTAGATGCAAAAAGACTAATTGAACTACCTACCTTTAGACAAATAAATGAAGTAATTCTTAATTTTATGAGTAGGTATAATGAAGGGGATATTCACTCATCCCAACATGTCACAATCTAGATCAATGATCAAACTATGGCACGAGCAACATGCCTCCCAACTCATGATAAATCCCTTCTCCCCTATAAGTTTACCTCCCCAAAAATTCATTCGAACACCAGGGAGAAGTATATGATAAAGGAAATCATAAGAATACCAATTGAATCCATAGATGATGCTTTGGTATATATTATGGTTAAATGTTCTAACAACCCCACTGGGTTTTACTGAAATATCATGACAATGTTTTAAAAATAAATAAATACACATATTCAACATATATAATTTTATCATGAGAAATCTTAACTAGTGATATTTAATTAACTAAATTAGTTTAGTTAACCCTAAAGGTTATAGCTAATCCACTTAGTTAAGGATCACCATGAACAGATATAGAAATCATGAACAATATTGAATAACCATAAATACTGCATCTCAACATAAATGATATAGTATAAATTTAGCCACAATTGATACAATATTATAGTCTCTATTACAGAAGTATGATGCATAAATATTATAGTTTTCAATAATACATAAAATATTTCAAATAATAAAACATGATACAAAGTTCCTTTGAGCAAAGTTTCCATGACTCAAGTATCAATATATAATCTCAAGTATAGTACTTCAGTTGGGAGGGAGAGTATCATTCAAATATTTTTCCACACTAACCATAGACCATAGATCCCCCACACTATCTCCTAAACAAGGGGATGACCCTTCCTTCACGAATGAGTAGGTAATGATGGTGCAATAATCCAAAGTAACAAACTAGAATCCATGTGTTGAAGATATCTAATACATGTGTATCATAAAAAAATATATTCTAATATGAGATCACATAAATTTGAAACTATATCAACATAAGAAATAACAATGTTTATCAAACATTATTTTGGTCAAAGTTTTCAATAATAAATTATCTCTAGGATCAATTAAATTCATACACACCAATTGATCATAGTACCCCTTATCTTGCATTGATGGTTCTAATTAACCCACTGGAATCCGTTCACTGCTTAATTAGGGTTATGAATGTGAGATTCAGTAAAATAAATAATAATATAAAAAACAAAATATTCATTCTTAATATTTCACTTTAGTTAATCAAAAATATGTTAAATATAGAAATATCACAAACATTCATTTAATCCATCAAATTAAGTGAATGGAATCCAAGCATCTAGTTTATTATAAATAATAAATAGAGTAAAAAAATAGTCCTCAATATAACACACCATCTGGTTAATGAATATCTAGACCGCTAGTTGCTTAGCAGCTTATAATATAATTTCTCCATAAAATAATATTATAACACTGGCTAATGAATTTTTCATATTCCACATATAACAATAACCAATCCATAACATAGAATTATGTTATGTATTTAAACTTTTAAATATAATGAATGCTTTACTTATAAACATTTTAATGATTTTATACTAACCAAATATAACCAGCATCGAGTATTCACTACTATAATAATAAAAATTATAACACATATGTATGTAAAATATATACTTATATATTAATGCATACATATAAATATATTATACATACTTTGTTTATACAATATACTATCAAGTTGACATCCACTGTCAATTGACTTATAGTATATTGTATACGCGAAGTATACAGTCAACTTACATACAAAGGCCCCATAACCTTTTTTAATAAACTGATAAATTCATATATCCATGATAAATACACATATAAAATTTAATAAATCAAACTCAGTAACTCTGTTATTCATCAAACTATTTAACCATTTAAATCCAAATAATCTTCCAAGTTTCTCGATAATATATAGTTCAAATAAGCAGATAGAAACACACACGCTTTTACTCATCTTGGGTATTGTTTAAAACAACCAAAAATACTTAGTCAAATACTCTATTCAAGTATGTTTTATAACACCTAAGGTTTGGCCAAATAAAATAACTAACACACATAGCTGAATCATACGATTATGTAAATGAACATAATCTCCCTATGCTAAGTAACACATACATAATTCATCCAAAACAAAAAAAACATTGTCATTTCCAAGTATAATCCATGTTCAAAATAAACAACTAAATTATACCATTAATTCCTTATCTGTTATTGGTATATACACTTGTATAAAACTAAATGCCAAATCCCATAGTCCTATTATTCATCTACCTGTACCCAAGTTACACAAAAAGACTACGTAGAAGTTTCCCCAAATCCACATAATGATTAATATGAATAATATAGTATTTCAACACCTAGATAATGAGCCATCCATATAATTTCATTTGGATCTAAGCCATATCCTCCTATTGTTAAAATAATAGTTTTCATCATTTTAAATGAAATACACATAGTCACATAAAAGTTTGATTATCGTTGCCAAGTGTGTGTATATATATAGTTTGATAGTTGAATACGGGGGCATATACATACATACATACATACATACATACATACATACATATATATATATATATATATATATAGTAACATTAAAGTTTGTCTGACAATTATAGATGTATATATATACATCACTTATTATAGTCTATCAGTTAAATACAAGTATTTATATATACATATATATACTTACAGTCATATATATATATATATTGTCATATATATAGTTTGATAGTTGAATATGGGTGTATATACATACATACATATATATACGGTAACATTAAAGTCTATCTATCAATTATACACACACACACACACACACATCACTTATTATAATCTACCAGTTAAATATAAGTATATATATATATATATATATATATATATATATATATATATATATATATATAGACACACACACACACACTTACAATCACAGTAATGAAGTCACATGGTTCAACGTACAAGTATATATATAAGTATATATCCAACAGACACACACACACACACACACACATGAGTATACCTATATATTTAATCTATTTTTAATTGAGTATGTACTCATGTATTTATTTTTTTACATATATTTAAAATCCCATAAAACCCATATTTTAAACCCAAAAGTCTGATTTGATTTAACAATTGAATGATTATATGGGTTAACTATTTCATTCTATATTTTCATATACCCTAAATGTATATATAATAATTTGGTTCGAATTAACTATTATGAGCCATATTATTTATATACCCATTAGGATAATCTTTATATAATGAACAAATATTTACGAATAGCTAGAGATGTGTAGGGCAGAGCATTTAAAAACCCATCAATAACCATGGCCAACTCTACATCTCTACTCCATCTCCTAGGTTACCCTAGTTTGAATGTGGGGTTATGTGGAGGCCGAGCCTTCCACATGGCTCCACATACAACCTAATTTTTCTAATGAATCAACAAAAGAAAACCAATAACCATAACATTCAAAGAAAACCCATTTCATTAATAAATTGAATTACAATACCAATCTGGTGAATGTATGAATGTCCAAGATAGCTAAGCAAAAGTCCTTATTTGCACTTGTTCATTTCTTTTCCACCTTCTATCTTCTCCACTAAAAATGTCATGATCCATCCTTTGTGCTATGTACAATCCCATTCACATCCCCCATTACCTCATTTTATTCTTTTTCCATTACCTATTTCTTCCACTACTCCATCTTTAATGACAAATAAAACTCATTTAAATTATGCATGCCAGATAGCTTAACTGAATCACAATCCACCTCCATGTAAAACACAACAAACCCATAATATTCTTCCAAAACATTGCTTAACTAAAATCAACAAATTATTAGTGAAATACATTCTTGATGTTTGTCTACAAATCCCTAATTAATCATATTATATTCCTTTATCAAATCTGTAGGGCAATGACCAATCCATCATCAACCACCTCAATCACCTAAGTCACAAACTTATGTTATATTCTATGCAAGACTATCAATTAGTCGATATCTAATGTATTCCCCATGCAATGACTAAACTCAACAATGATTAATATAACTTTGGCAATGCAACAAGACTAGAGTTTACACTTAATGCTATTCACAACATATATAACAATTATAATGCTTTCTAAAATCATTAAATAATTAACATTAATATATATCCATTTATATATTATGAATATAAATCCTTAAATTAAATAATTATAATATATTTTAAAAATAATGTTATTATCTTTTGACATTATAATGTAATTATCATAATAATAATCTTTAATTATTATAATCTAAATCTTATAGCACAAGTAACGATATGGAATCCATCACAACATTATAATATTTTACTATTCAGCCATACACTAATATAAGGTAGTGAGATAAATAACCATAAATAAATTCACTCGTTAAACCAAACAAGATGAGCTATGTAAGATCACAAAAATAGTGAAATCACTCAAATAATCAAGATTTTATCATAAAACATATTTAATAATCATCTAAAGCAAAAATACACAAAACATGCCATATTATCCATATCAAACAATTAATTACAAAACATGATATACTAAGTGGTGTGTGCAAGGGTTTCCATATTCATTATATGTCATCCCCCAATGTCTCCATCTAACCATATTCTCACATTCATTATATGTCATCCCCCAACGTCTCCATCTAACCATATTCTCACATGATACTCTTCCTCCATCATGATCTAAAGGAAGAACCTATCCTGCATCCACCTCATGCCAATGAAGGTAGTTAGCCTGAAACATCATTATATCCATAAAAATAATGTTATATAATAATTAAATATGATCATAAAGTAAAAAATATAAAAGTACCACTAACTCATAGTATCTAGTCATGTAAATTAAGTAACACAAACTACCTCATAATTAGTATATGTTATTAATCTTAATCAAATATTAGTTAATTAACTAATCAACCATAATAATCCATAGATTAAATAAGTTATTTAGCTTAGAGAGAAATTGAGATGCGACATTCTTCCCCTAAAGCTAGCCATCATCCCGATGAAATTTATACAAACACAAGTTATGAATTTGAAACATTGTTCAACAAAAAATAATATAATAAGCAACAACAAATCAAGTAAATAAATATGAAATTAGCCTGTAAAATTCATCATAGTACTCCCAAGTGGCACTATCCTTAGAGTATTGATTCCACAAGACCTTGCACTATGCCACTTCTCTATTACACAAATGGAGTTTGCGAGTGTTAATTATTATGATTGGTTCCACCATGACCACCTTAGGATCTAGAACCTGCAAAGCATTCCAATCCAATACATATGAAGGATTAATTATATACTTTTTAAGATAAGACATATGGAAGATATTATGTAAAGAGTTATAGCTAGTGGCAATGCAACCTTTATGCTATAGTGTTGACCACTTCCAAAACCTCGAAGGGTCCCACATATCTCGATGAAAGTTTTACTAACTTCTCAAATTTAATAGAGTTTTTCTAAGGCTTAACCCGCATAAACACTTTATCCCCTACAAAAAATTGCCTTGCTATTATCTTCAGATTAACATAACTTTTTTATTTATCCTTGGCCTCAGCCAATATTTGACTAATTATCCTAACTTGCTTTTTCATTTCTAAAAGCATATCGGGTCCAAAGACTACCCTATCTTTGAACATATCCCAAATAATTAGTGTTTTACACCTCCTTCTATATAATGCCTCAAACAAAGCCATCTTTAATGCTAATTGGTAAGAGTTATTGTAAGCAAACTCAACCAATGAAAGATACTCTTCCTACTTACATTACTGATCCATGTAATACATATGAAGTATATATTATAAAATCTAATTAACTCACTATGTTTATCCATCAATTTGTGGGTGATATGCAGTGCTGAAGTTCAACTGTATACCTAGAGATAAATTTAGAGTCAATCAAAATCTAGAAGTCATCCTTAGATCATGATCCAAAATGATCTTCTTTAGAAAACTATGCAACTGATACACTTCCTTTACGAATCTCTTCGCAAGTGTAGGTGCATCATCAGTCTAATTGCCTAGTATAAAGTGAGCTACCTTAGTTAGTTTGTTAACTACTACCAAGATCATGTCATGCCTATTCTGTGATAATGACAAACCTTGGACAAAGTCCATATTGATCACCTACCACTTCTATTCTGGTATGTCATGTGGATAGAACAATCCTGCCAAATGCACATGTTTAACTTTCATATGATGACATTCTAGACAATGAGACACAATTTACTGCATCTTTCTTGATTCCTTTCCATAAATAGAGTGGTCTAAGCTCAGCCATGAGATTGGTTACTCCTAGATATCTTGAATATGGGGCATTGTGTAGTTATTTTAACACTATGCTCCTTATATTATCTCTATAAGTTACATACATCCTACTATTATACCATAAAAGACCATCATTCTCTATTTTGAATCTCTTAAACTCAGGATTTTGAGCATTTTTAGATAATGCTTTTCTGATATGATCATAGAGTTCATCTCTTGGCAAAAATTTGATCATTTGATTTTTAAAATTATTCTTGATAGTAGCCACAACTGCTATGTACCTTCTATGACTTAGAGCATCAACTACTCTATTCTCCTTGCCTTTTATATAGTTACTATCAAAATCATAGTCAGACAAAAACTCTAACCATCATCTTTGACAAACATTTAAATTCAGTTGAGTAAAGATGTACTTGAGTCCCAAGTTATCAATCTTAAGCTCAAATAGTTTTCCCAATAGATTATGCCTCCAAACTTGAAAAAAAAGCACAATTACCACAAGTTCTAGGTCATGTGCCATTGCTCTATTCCCGCTCAAACAGAAACCCCTGTGAGTACCCTGTAATCAAAACACACTAACCAGATCTAATCTAATCTGTTAGTATCCCAACCAAAAGCTCTGAGACCAGTTGTCAGGGAATCCAAGAACAAACACACTTGTTCTGATTCCACTTGTTAGGATCTTCCTCCTCAGAAAGAACACAATATGATTACCAAACTTAAGTAATTAAACATGCAGAAATATACCAGAAGCACAAGTACCTAGAATTCACAAATAACATAGAATATGAGAGACAATACACTATCTTGTATTAACATTTGTACTGTAAAGAATACAATAAAGAGCTGCCACACTCTTCCACCTTACAGAGGCTTCCCACACCTCAAGTGTATAGTAATTCTTCTTCAAAAACACTCTCCTACCAAAAATGGTCCCAACAACCAACTCACACACAGAATTGGTGTTCACCTCTCCAACCAGTCAGTAATAACCCTGCCAGTACACCAAGCACTCTATAGTACTTCAAGTTGATCTCCCATGAACCTACAACCTGCAATTCAATAGACCATACTTATAATGGAAGGATCTTCCTTGCCTTCCTATCTAGCTCATTAGTGGAACTAGGAGAAACACACACTTTGTTCTCTTCACTAGCACACGTTACAATACATGCCAATGGGTCTATAAATAGATCCCAAACTTAAAAAATAACTTAGACTCTTAGTTTACTATAATTATCCATGTAGCTCAAGACTCAAAATAGCCTTTACATGCAAACACTCCATTCACTAAACTAACTGTTCGTGTAATTAACAGTTTTGGAACACACAGGCGATTGACACCGGTCCCTGCTTGCCTGGTTCTGCCGACGTTGGTCGACTCGCTGTCGACGCCCATTGCCTTCTGCACTGATCATGACTAACATCAATCATGCTGCCGATGCCGGTGCTTCTGGGTCTTCAGCAACCTCCTTTTCTTTATCTGCAACAAGTTGAAGCTTTTAGCTCCATAACCTAACACTAGATAAAAATAGCACGCTGCACTTATGTGTTTTGGTGATTAAGGTAAGGAATAGTTTGATGAATCGAATGAAAAATATGTATTTAACTTAAGGGACCCCCTCTTGAGAGTGAGATTCAGAAGATGGGAGGATTTTGCACTCCTCCCCTTTTGAAAGAAGTTGGTATAAGTGGAGAAAGTGGCCACGATCCTGGTTTCTTTTTTGATCTAGACACTTGGTAGAACATTGGGCCGTCAAATGTTTCAGGCCTTTTTGAAAAATTGCCCCACTTACCTTTTTATGGACTTGGTGCTAAAAAAACCTAGGGCTCAGATGTCTATTTTTAATAATAAAAATATTCATGCCACATGCAGGTGCTCAAGCACTTATTAACTTCAGGACCTTTTTGGAAATTACCTCAATTGATTTTATAGACATTTTCTAAAAGGTCCCTGAAGGCCCAAACACTTGAGTTTTTGAAAAATAAGTATCATTATAGGTTGTACCCTTGGTTTCATCAGGGACTCAGGACTTTTTGTCTTAAAACACCAAAATGTCATAATAGGTAAAAAAGGTGAGGAAATCCTTGAAGACCTGAGCATGAGTTTTTTTTAAATATATGATTCACTCATATTTTGACACGTATTGTGAAAGAGTGGTTACTTAGCATGAAAAGGAAGGCCTTGCATTTTCCATCTATTTTTCAAATGAGGCTCAAGAAATTAATGGGGGTAGGTGTTGATTTACTACCTTAACTTGGAGCATTAATGGTAACCCTAATTCTAAAATGTAAGGGATTATAATTAAGTGTTATACTTCATTTAAACTTACCTTTGAAATTCAAAGCTAAAGATTTGTCTTTCCAAGTAATTAAGTGTGCCAGAGCAAAGAATGATGTGAATATAGTGAATTAGAGAGCAAGTTACAAATTATTTCTACTTCCACTTATGTGCAGCCTCAACTACTACCAATGGTATCTACTTCAACAACATCCAAGGGAAGCATTGTATCATTGGATTCAATCAAGGACATTGATGTTATGAATTTGGATTTTGGGGCACTGATAAATTTTATGCAAGACCCCAACCCCCCATAAGTAGTTGTCATTGTTGGCATGAGCTACATCATACCAATAGTAGCATTTCCCCTATATGTTCCATACCTAGAGCTCATCATAACATGTGCTCGAGTGTATCAGTTAGATATTAGAACCATCATCGATAGTAGTCATTTAGTAGTATGATCCTTTACTCTAAAGGCCCTTAGCACCATGCTTAACATTCCCCCTCAACCAAAAAGCATCACACTCAACATTAAGGAATGTCAATAATATGCTGACAATGATGAGAAAGCTATCTGAGAGGTAGTAAACTCATGTTGGCTAACCAAGAAAAGAACCCAAGGTCTCAAGAATGTTAAAGAAATTAAAGTTGGCAAAATTTAATA
The DNA here is from genome assembly GCA_037957365.1 of Torreya grandis. Taxonomy (NCBI): domain Eukaryota; kingdom Viridiplantae; phylum Streptophyta; class Pinopsida; order Cupressales; family Taxaceae; genus Torreya; species Torreya grandis. Next base: position 635,400 of record JARHVA010006651.1, on the reverse strand, counting down.
GTTTCCTTAGTATGTTATAGCCATGTCCACCAAGATTTATGGGTTACCCACTATTGAGAAGTTTGAGACACAAATGTTTTTAATTATGCTCCATGTACTAGAGGGGAAGAAAATGATCGATTGGGCCACCATTCTCAATGATAATTTGCATGCACAGATGATGTGCCTCCAAGAAGCCATCATCTCCAAGGAGAAATTTCAAGGTACATTTTATATGTCTTCTTACCTGATGTATAGTTTGGTACATAATAGGGTTTTTTTTGGACTTACTAGGAACCCCATGGGGATGAGGTTTTTTTCTTGAGGTAACCTTGGAAGGGTCTAAGAATAGATTTTTCAAGGTGCATAACTACGTCTTTAACCCAATGATGAGTGTATTTTACACCCTAAGGAGCCTAAATAAAATGTCTGCAATAGCCAAGTAGGTAATTAAGAAGTTTGGCACCACCTATATTCAGTTCAAAACATTTACTTACATCAGGGTGAGTGGGTATTATGGATGCCCATTTAAATTGCCTAGATACCTAGATGATAAATTGGCAATAATGGAGCTGTGTAAGTAGATGTTACCACCACATGAAATGATTGCAGTGAAAAAGATAAATAATTCTTTCAAGTTTCCTATGGTGATTGGTTTCTATTCATACCCTTCTATGACCAAGGCAAAGGGGTTGAAACTACAAATGAGTTTGTACACACTTGGTAAGATGCCACCTTAACCCAATTATGACATCAAATGGTTGATAAATATGGAGACAAACATGGTTTGGCATCATTTCCACTATGAAGACTTGTGGTCTAATTGCACCATCAAAGAAGATGTTAGGAAATGGGAGTACATGAGGTTAATAGTGCAAGAGGTCATACCATATGGCATCATTCCTTTGCCCAATGATATGGTTGATGATAAGATGATGCTATGATCTAGTACTTACAAAAGTTAAAAAATCAAGCTATTATGATTCAATTCTTTCCTTGATGGCTCCCTAAGATTGTAATGGTTAAAAATCAAGCCACCATGGAGGAATTAAGGGTAAAAAATCAAGCTATGATCCAGTACTTACAAAAGTTGTTGAGTGAGCCTAGTTGGTGACTCCAATCACCATCCAAGCTCTTGACCATTCCCATATCCCCCTTAGAACACTAGACATCAACCATGGTAAATATTTAAAGATCAGAGGATGGGCAACAAGACTTGATGGCCCAAGGCCAAGAAATAATCCATACATCTATGGAATGGCTAGATGATAAGACAGATAGGTGAAGAGAGTATAGCTCCCTAGCATCTATTTATGATGCTGATATAAGAATTTGGGAGGCACTTAGGCCCAAATCAGATGAAATATGTAAAATGGGCAAGGATATTTTAATCATAGAAAATGTTATCTCTCCAAATAATATTAAGATGCCCAGAGAGTGCCAATTGGCCATAAAGCAGAAGATCACCTACTCAAGGATGGTTCTTTTGATTTAAAAGGAGAAGAGAAATATCTCAAGACTATGAGGGCAAAGATTTATGCCACTCTGAGAGCAATGCTAAGGTTGGATGGTGTGGTGGACTTGATAAAATAACTATTGGAGAAGGCTCTGAAGTATATCTCATCGGTGCACCTCATAAAGCTTTCAATGGTAAAAAAATAAAGGATGTGGTATCTCTCAAAAAATCCTATGACAAGTTGGAGGTATTGATACAAAAGAAACAAAGAGTGATCTAGAAGAAAAATAATTGGTTAGAGGAATATAATGGCAAATTCAAGTATGAGATGGGCTTGAACAAAATGATCTTCACTATTATGATAAAAAAGTTTGTTACACATAAAGACAAGCTGGAAAAAGGCACAATAATCAATGTGGATTATACTTCATGATGGGATACCCAAGTTTCTTTCCAAAAAATGGAATCATTCCATACATCCCTTTCTCTTCTTATCTTTTTCTCTTTTTTGTCTATTTCTTTTTTAGGAACTTTTATATTTTACCCATCCCTTTTTGAGTTTCTTTTGTTTAAGGAAAGGACATTTTTGTTTTTTGGCATAAGTGGACAAAGTTTTATTTTGTCCCTTGTTGGTTATTTTACATGTACATACCTGTAAATATTCTTCTATAGTTGGAAATCATATCCTTCATCATCATGAGAACACACTTGCAGGTCTGAGGAATCAAGTTCATTACAACCAACTCCAGGCCCACGAAGGAATCTTCCAACTCGAGTATCTTTATAGAATATGCCAAGTATGATTATGGAATTGTATAAGTAAAGGGGGTTTATCCTTTTAAAAAAATTGGCTAAAATTTTGAGTGTAAAAGAGAATAACTCAAAGAGTCATCCCTGTGCAGTACCCTAGTGCCAAATCGATTTCATTTGTAAAATCATTGGCAAGCTTTGAGATGATCTATGATGTTCCCTTGTTATAGAGTCATTTTTGTAGAGTGTCTTATGATATCTAATTTTAATAAATGTTTTGTGATCAATATTTTCCCAGTAAATGAATAAAATATGTTCATGGTTTTCATTCTATCTTGTTGTTCAAATGCAGTGTTTATTTTCACAAGCTAAATAGACTAGTTGTCTGGTGTATGTTTCTTTATGGTAGTCATTTGGAAGGTGAAACCAGAACATAAAATCATTTCTATTTTAAATTTTTGGGAATGAAGAGTTGATATCCTTTTTAAGGGTATTCCTGGGCTCATGGATGCAATAGGAAATAATTCTTGAAAGGTAACATGTAGTGTTACTTGTAATCTTTCAAGTACCATATGTGCATAGTTTCTTCGTAGCTATTTTAAGAATTAAGCAAGAATTTATTGATAAAGGAGATATCATGATTGTGTGAACCCCTCCATATTAATTTATTATCCCTCCACATCTTTTCATCAAGCTTTTCTTGTAAACATTGCCCTACCCTATTTTACCCCACATACAACATATAACTAGCATACCATAAGTGTTGCGTATGTGATGAATGCACTATAAACTATTCACCTAAAGTGTATTCACTTTATATGCTCAAAATCCTAGTGCTTTAGTCCTCACTTACCCATTGTAATTAAACAACAATTTCCACATCAAATATTGCAATCATTTTCCCATCTATCTTAGGTAGCTTTCATATGACTCAAGCATTCATGCATTTCATATGACAACCCTTCTAGGGTGGAGTGTGTGAGTCTAGTTATGATTTCATCATATTAAATTTTCCTTAATTAAAAATCCCCATGAAGGTTGAAAGTTTGAAATCACTTCACCAAAACTAGCTACCCCCACCCCTAGGTCCTCTCACCTTGGTTCAGGCAGAGCCAAAAGTAGTAGGGAACTAACCATCCCCTTTGTCAGGCCTCTCCTAGTCATTATCCTCATTTGTTTATTTTAAGGTGTTGATCCCTCCCTAGAGCTAATGACATATATTTATGGCTCCTTACCTTTGACTTGCACTCTCCTTCTTAACTTATTACCCCCAGGGCATGTAAGGCCTAACGATAGGAATGCGTTACTGGTAACCAATAGAATGTTGGTTTCAAAAGGAAAAATTGGGTAAGGACCAATAAGAAGGTAATAAAAAATTAAATGTAGCAGGTGATGTATTACAGGATACTCTTATACTTTCTTTGGATAATATTGGTGAATCTTAGATTTTAGATTTAGGTGCTTCTTTTTTCATGTTACCCCTTATAGGCACTATTTTATAGATTATGTTCAAGGTAATTATGGGAATGTTTACCCTGGTGATGTTAAACCTTGTAGCATTTTTGGAAAAGGAAGTGTTCAAGTTAAATTATAGAATGAAAAAAATTGGGTGCTAAAGGATGTTAGGCATGTTCTAAGATTGAGGAGAAATATGATCTCTGTAGGGCAGTTGGGTAGTGAGAGTTGTATGGTCACATTTACAGTCAAATCATAAAAGGTTACAAATGGTTCTTTTGTGGTTGTAAAAGGTAAAAAAGTAGGCACTTTATATTTGTCTACAAATAATGCTAATTCATCTTGTGGTGTAGCTCCTATAGATAAAGACATAACTTTGTGGCATTACAGACTTGGCCACATGAGTGAAAAGGAAATGAAGACCCTATATGCAAAGGATAAACTACTAGGTCTAAAAGAATTAGATCTAGAATTTTGTGAGAATTGTGTATATGGGAAACAAAAAGGTGTGAAGTTTTTTAGGGTTGGACCAATCAAGAAGGAGCAAAAGTTAGAGATTGTGCATACAAATGTATGGGGACCAACTTAGGTATCTTTACTTGGTGATTCATATTATTATGTTACTTTTATTGATGATGCAACTAGGAATGTTTGGGTATACTATATAAAAAGGAAGTTTGATGTTTTTGATACATTCAAGAAATGGAAAGCTTCAATTGAAAATGAAATAGGATTAAAACTAAAATGTCTCAGATTAGATAATGGAGGTGAGTATTGTAGTAACACTTTTAATAATTACTATTAAAAAATTAGAATTCATAGATAGAAAATAGTTCTAAGAACACCGCAACAAAATAGTGTGTTAGAAAGAATGAATAAGACTATTATGGAGCATGCCAAATGCATGAGATTACATGCAAGTTTGCCTTTACATTTTTGGGTAGATGTTGTAACTAGATCAGTTTATCTAATAAATAGAGGACCTTCAAGTGCTTTGGATGGTGGAATATCAAAAGAGGCATGGATTGGAAATAAGGTAGACTATTATTTTCTAAGATTTTTTAGTTGTGAGGTATTTTATTATATTGACAAAGATCATAGGAATAAGTTAGAAGTTAAGTCTCAGAAATGCACTTTTATTAGTTATGGAGCTGATGACTTTAGATTCAAGTTGTGGAATATGGAAGATAAGAAAATTATAATTAGAGATGTGTTTAATAAAAAAGTCATGTATAGGGACCAGTTACATGAAAAGAAGCAAGAAGAATCCAAAAAGGAATATACAATATTAGAAGACATTACAGAAAAACATGTCCCAAAGGTTCCTGATCAAAATGTGTAATAAGAACAAGTACCTCAAATCCCTGTTAGAAGATCTGCAAGAGTAAGTAGACCATCTAATCAATTTTTTCCTTTTTTATATTATTTATTACTTACTGATGGTGGTGAGCCAAAAAGCTATGAAGAAGCAGTGCAGATTGATGCCAAGGATAAGTGGGAGCAAGTTATGGATGAGGAGTATGATGCTCTAATGGAAAACCAGACATTGGATTTGGTGGATATTCTCAAAGGAAAGAAGGCATTGCAGAATAAGTCGGTATACAACATAAAAGAGGAGAATGCAAGTATAAATAAATTTAAGGCTAGAATGGTGGTTAAAGGTTTTGTAAAAAATAAAGCTATAGATTTTGATGAATTTTTTTCTTTAATTGTTAAAATGACTTTAATTAGAACTATTTTGAGCTTAGTAGCTATTGAATATTTACACTTAGAACAGTTAGATGTTAAGACTACTTTCCTTTATGGGGATTTGAAGGAGGAAATATACATGGAGCAGCCACAAGGTTATTAAGTTAATGGTAAGGAGAATTTGGTGTGAAAATTAAAGAAGAGCTTGTATGGCCTAAAACAAGCTCCAAGACAATGGTATATTGAGTTTGATAGTTTTATGATGGAACGGGGTTATTATAAATGTCATGCAGACCATTGTGCATATTTTAAAAGATTTGAAAATGGTAGCTATATTATTTTACTTTTATATGTATATGATATGCTTGTGGTTGGTTCCAATATGCACAATATTAATGTACTTAAAAAACCTTTAAGTGATTTTTTTTTATGAAGGATTTAGGTACAACTAAATAGATACTTGGTATGTGGATAACTAGAGATAGAAAGAATAGGAAACTAGAATTATCATAGGGAGAGCACAACAAAAAAGTGTTGAAAATATTTAATATACAAGATGAAAAATTAGTTGGGACACCTTTGGATGCACACTTTAAATTAATAAAAGAATAATGTCCTAAAATACAAGAAGAAAAGAATATAATGTGTAACATTCCATACTCATCAGTAGTTGGTAGTTTAATATATGTAATGGTGTGTATGAGGCTAGACATTGCACATGCAGTGGGAGTGGTGAGTAGGTTCATGAGTGATCTAATAAAGGAACATTGAAAGGCAATAAAATGGATCCTTATTACTTAAGAGAGACCATAGACACAATGTTAAGTTATGGTGGATCAAACGTGACATTACAGGGATATGTTGACTTAGATATGGTAGGTGACTTGGATGGTATAAGAGTCACTACAAGGTATGTGTTTATAGTAGGTGGTACAATAGTTAGTTGGGTATCACGATTATAGAAGGTTGTGGCACTTTCAACCATAGAGACTGAGTATGTTACTACTATAGAAGCAAGAAAAGAAATAATTTGGTTACAGAGGTTGAAGGAAGAATTAAAACATAGTCAAGAAATATGTAGACTATATAGTGATAGTTAAAGTGCAATCCATCTAGAAAAAAACTCAAATTTTTACTCCAAGACAAAACACATTCAGTTGTGGTATCATTTCGTTCATTCAATGATAGAGGAAGAACAATTAAAATTAAAGAAGATACATACCAATGAAAATTATATGGATATGATGACCAAGGTAGTTAAAAAAGAGAAGTTGAAGATTTGTTCAGCTTCAATTGGTCTTCATGTACGATAATTAAATTAAGGATCTTGTCCAGGTCTATATAATATATTGGATGCAGTAGCAGTGGAGTTACTGCAATCAGTCTCCAAGTGGGAGATTATTAGGTGTAGAGCCTAATTATCTTCCAGGATCAGAAGTTAAAATTCTAATGTTATTTTAGCTGGGTTTGGATCCCATTCTTTGAATACTTGATGGTGTGGGGGGTTACAAGGTGGGGTTATTTTATTAAAATTGCCTTTTTAAATTCTAATTTATTTTGGGTCATTGATTAAAGGTTTTCAGATCTGATGGTTGAGGTTATGTTTAGGTGTGTTTACCCTAAAATGTATTGATATATGGATGAGATGTATGCGTATGAAAAATAGGGAAATATTATACACAGAGAGGAGGTAAAAAAGGTAGAGAGGTGTAATAGGGTTTGTTACAGGATTTTGTTTCTCCCTTGTATTGCTCAAAATAATATACTGGGCAAGTTTGGTAGATGCAGCCCATCTTAGGTGAACCACATTATATCCAGTCTCTCCTATTATGTATATGTTTATGTTTATTTTAAAAATGTTTGATTAATTCATTTCATAGTTTATCTTATATGCAATTTGAGGATAGATCTAGGTTTTAGTTTATCCTAATAACCTTTTCTTCTTTTATTAGATGCAATAATTATTTTCCACTCACTAACAACACTTTAGTATTATTTTTGAATTCACTATCATCTTTAAATGATGTCAATGTATGCTTCTTGCCATATTTCTCCAATGTATATGTGTTACTCCTTCCATCATGTATAGCCCTCTTATAAAACTACCAAGATCTACCCAACAATAGATGAAAAATATCCATAGACATAATATCACAAAGTACTTAATCCTTATAGCTACCAATATGAAAACGGTATATAGTATAGGATTTGTCAATATTTACAATCCTAGTTTTTCAACCATTTCTGAAAAAACCAAGTTATATGTACTACCACTATCAATAATAACCTTACAATACTTACCTTTTGATTTGCATGTAGTCCTAAATAATGTCTTTCTTTGGGCTAGTTCCTTCAGCTCCTTGTTTTGATTTAACAATACTTGTTCATCAATAAGGATTCTCCCATTTCAATTTCTTCCACATGTGATGGATTTCTTTATCAACTTGAATAATTTGATTACTACCTTTAGTTATTATATAGCTTGTTTATGGATTCTCAAGACATTCACCAATCAAAAGAAGTTGCCATAAATAAAATAGGAGAGGGAAGTTTTCATGTAAGTAGATCAAATATATTTTGAAAAGTATCAAAGAAAAGTATGTGAATGAGGAGAAAAAAGTTGTCTTAAAGGACAACAAGAGAGTGAGCTTCTCATGTGAAGAGCCCAAAACTAATTTTAAAAATAACAAGGAGAAAGAAAGTTGTGAGCAGCCCATAGAGGAAGGAGTTATCATAAAAGATAAGATATATGTGATATATTTATATAAATAATATGGAATCTATGAAGTGTCAAAAATTAATGAAAGGAGAAACCAAGTAGTGTTGTAAATTTACGTGAAGGAAACATGAGTGATAGAAATTATACAGATTAGTGTAAATGAGAAGATGATAGTGGAAGATAAACTATGTAAATGAGCTGAAATAAAATATATATATGAGGAGAAGACAAACTTTGAGATGTTTGATATGAATTATTGGATAATCCATGGTGTTAGTAGAGAGCATTAACAACATGTTAGAAGTGGAGAAGAGTTAAACAACATGTCTTTAAGACATGATGAAGTGATTGAAGAAGTATTTTTAGGAGGTATTAATTATCTTAATTTATTTTTTATATGTGTATATATAGAAATGGAGAAGAGGGAAAAGAAAATATAAAAATTTGATTTAGTTCAGCTTGTTCCTATAGATGAGAAGCAAAGTGAAGAGATAGAACAACAAAATATTATTTTTAACTATTGCAACAATAGAGGAGTGTATTCAATAGTTGTAAATTTGGTTGGTATGGACATGGAATTAGTAGAGGATTGTTTTCAAATTAACATGGATACAAGAGAGAGTGAGAAAATAATGGTACAATAATGTTCTCAAGAGGACATACAAAAGGGAGTTCATTTGCAGCAGCTACAGGTGGGAGAAAAGACAAGGAAAAGTGAATGAGATTGGAAAGAAGATAAATTAATTATTTCAATGTGGAAGAAATATATATTTACATATTAGTATAGGACACAATAAAAAAATCTACAAATGTTGATGAACAAGTCATTGATTGGGAGAGCATTGAAGACCTCATGGACAGGAGCTCATGAATACTTTTTGAACTCAGGGATCTTGATGTAGGAGCATAGACTTAGAAGAATCATTTTGTTTTATTTATTTTTGGTTTATATTTTTATTAGGTCTAGGAGGTATTTTTTATTCATTAAGAAGGTTTTAAAATCACTATCATTCCTAGATTTGGTCATTAGAGCTTAATAATGATTTCCTGCCAAAACTATCTATTTGAAAATTTGAATTTTTAAAAGACATTTGTAGAGTCTTTTTGATATTTTAGTAAAAACATAGGTCATGATCCTTATTATATGGATCAATTAATGCCTTAGGAAATTTTTGTAATAATTATAAGGTCTTAACTCATACTGACTTGTTAAACTCAACTAAGGTTACTATCTTGAGTGATGACATAGGTTGAGTTTATGAGTTAGACAGTTTTAGGAGTTTGGAGTGGACAAGAGAAGAGAGAGATAGGGATGCATGAACAATATAATATGGGAGATAAAAATAAGAAAATAAGAAAAATAACTCCAAAAAACTAAAGAAAAGGAGAGGAAAGTTTTGGAAATATGGTTGTTATAGTACTATTGTAATTCATTAACACCATAATCAATGAAAGAATGTCCTGATTGAGCTCATTTCTTTAATTTTAGGATCATGATATATGTAATTGGGTGTTCTTGGTGTTAATAAAACCAAATTTATTGTTTTTTAATAGTTTATAGTCATGTTGTAGGTCTAAATCTACATTACATGTATGTTATAGTCAAAGAAAGGTACATTTATAGTCTAAAAAAGTTTGTTTTATTTACATTTTAGGATTTTTAAAGGTACCAAATTGAGTGGTAGAGCAGGATATAAATGTGGAGAGTGATCCAAAATCAAAAATATTTCATAATAAGTATTTAAATTTAAATTTCCCTTGAATTAGTGTTCTTAGTTTGTATACAAACAAAATACCCTAAACTAAGGTTTTGAAACACTAAATTCCTTCTGAAACAAAAACTTACCTTTTTTTTTTTTTTTTGAAAATTTGTATAAGAGTGTAATAGGATGTATTTTAAATTTTTAAATTGGTTTTGAGGTTTTTTATTATCTACATATAAATATATTGAAAAGTATCATTCTGCAGGCCTAATTGCAAAGGCTACAAACCATGTTTTCATAGTTTCTTATATTTTTAAGTTTGGACAAAGCTATAAATTAACATAGTGAGGTGAGAAAACATATAATTAATTTATAATATGATTTTTTATTAGTAAAACTCCTTTTTGTATTGAATTATTTTATCAAGAAGATATTTGGCCTATTCTTCTTTTGAACCCCTACATCGCTATCGCATAATATACCTTGAGGTACAAGGCCATGTTGTCCAAAATGATAAATATTATGGAAGATAGAGAATTACAAGACATATTTAAGTAAATTATTCTTAAATCCTTCCAGGAATCTATCACGTTCAAATTTTTTTTAATCTCATTCATAGATTTATGTTGGTAAAGGAAAGAGAAGTTAAGTTATTGGTAATGAATAAGCTTAAGTATACAACCAGTTTAGATTCAAATATAAAAATTTAAATCAAGCCACCATACAAGGCGAGGCCAACTGATAATAAGAATGATCAAAAGGCAAAAATTACATGAAATTTCATACCCTACTCCATTCATTTGTCTTATCATCTCATCTACAGAAACAATTTACTAATCTACTAAAAGCTCCATATAAGGTCATCAAAATGATATGGAATGCAATGTCATATCTCTCCCTCCTATTAAATAGGTTAATGTGAATCAGCCTCTTCCAAAAGGTTTTGACCAAAAAAATTCTTAGTATTGTCACATGCCACTAGGCCATACTAATAACAAATGTATCAGTTTGAGACACAAGATTCAGGATTTGATAGAGTCAAACATCATTGATGTGGGCACCCAAATAGAAAGTGAAAATGCATAACCAAGTGAAAGTAAAGAAATGAAAATATTCAATGATCCTTTTCCTGAGCATACAGTTAATGATACATCAGGTGTGCATTATGCATATAATGTCCACTAGTTTCTTACCATTCACATGCAGAGGAACAACATCCTTTGAATGGTATCATAGGTGCTTATCATACCTCAGTTCCTTCTACGCCACTCATAATATTTTCAAAGCATGAGCTAGTAGATGATGGCTCAAATTTACACTCTATATTTGTTTGATCTCACATTGATCATCAGCCTATTCAAAGTGTCATGGTTGATAATGGTTCAAGTGTGACAATGTGTATACACACACTTATTTAGTAGCTCAAATAAACATATCATGATTTTATTCCCAACACCATGGTCATAAAAATATTCAATGGTCACATTCATAGCTCTATTAGTGAGATTAAATTACCATTATAGGTTGGTCCCGCACATGTGTCCACTAGATTCAAAATAGTACCCATTGGAGGGATCTTTGATATATTATTAGTGTTCCCTTATATTTAGAACATTCATGCATTTCCTTCTATATTTCACATATTCTTAAAGTATATATATGCTATTGAGGTCATTATAGTTTTGTGTATCCCTTATGAGTACCCTTTATCATAGATAGATTTGGTTACTAAAAAACAACATTCAATTGAGCCACATAAAAGGATGTAACCTACTCAGATATTTCCACAAAAAATATCTACCCTTACATAAAGGCTTATCTTTGAGAGGCCTCTACACCAAATATTTGTTACAAATTCTAGATAGTCTCTCTCTTCTTATACATGTCCTTGATTGATATTATAAAACATCAAGGGTACTTCACATAAGGCACCAACACATGATCCAAATACTTCAAGATGGGTTCTAAAAATACTTACAATTCATCATGATTCACCACAGTGATAACATGATACAGATTATCAGTATGAAAATCACAGTTATAGTACATTGGTTATTCCATATTCTATTCTCCATTGAGATTAATGTAGTCACCATAACATAACCCTTTCCATTCATGAAAGGTTACCATTAATTTTCTCTACACAAGGCCTATTGATTGTGATTCCCTTACATGAATCATCGATTAGTGCATCTCTTTCACTTTATATAACTTCTTTACATATATATGCAAAAATAAAAAAAATAGTTAAATATTCTTGAAATACCAAAATCATGGCCTATGAATGCTTATATGTACTTTGTCATACATCAACTCATTTATGCATAGTCATCCATTACTTGATATAGATAGTTTTATGTCATATATACTTCACCAATGTACATGAGTGACTATAGATTACACAAAACACTATTTCTAGACTCGGTTGTAGATAATATGACTGTTACACATTTAGAAATTATAATTGGATAAGAGTTTCCTATTGGACATGAGCACCCTACTCTAGTTTCCATCACCCCACTATTATCCTAATGAGATCACACTATCACTAATAAATTTTATACCATACAGAGGACTTATACAACATGTACATTCATCAACTAGCTCACTGGGGGCATATTATACATAGGTTGTATCCTTCTTTGGCTACCTTATCTTACTCACAACTCAATTCTTTACATAAAATTATATATTTTGATATTTCTCACTCACTAACATCTTGATATACTACTTTTTATCTCAATTAATCAATCTAATCATGTTATAACTTAGCTCTTGTTGATCAATCACATATTATCATGCATACTTTTCATGTTGCTTTCCTAGATTTGTGGCTTGTATGCACTCTCTCTTTGCCATTGAGGAAATTTGAATGTGTCTTTTATATGTTGATCTAAGCCTTCATTATCTACTTCTACGTGTGTAAGGACATTTTAATATGTCTTTGTGTATGAATTTTATGCATATGCAAACCTTTGAACATGTCCTTCTATGTGGCTTTAAGCCTTCATTGCTTGCTTCTATGCATGTGAGGACATTTGAACATGTCCTTGTGTGTTCTTTTATTTAATTGTGTGACATTTAAAAATGTCCCTTGTATGTGGCCCCTTGATTTATATTGCATGTTTTGTGTGTTTTGCATGTACTATTTAATTTTGTGTGTCATGGCCATGACACCTTACTTGCTTCTTTGCTCATCTTTTAATGCCATGACTCATATTTTAATACCATGATGCATGTCATCCATCCATTCATCCCTTCCAATATCATGATGGACATCATTCAATCCTCACTAAGTAGTTCTATTCAACATTATATACTCAGTTTGATCACTTATCTTTGTACCTAAATGTTAACATATATCTAGACACTCTTGCTATGATTTTTGGTTCCTACATGCATCTCATATTATTACTATGCTCAGTTTATTTATATGATGATGCCATGCTTCTTTATGTTATCACTATTGCTTATATTTGTATCTTTATGTCACAATGATCTATTGCATAACTTTTTTATTTTGAGTTAAGTTATTGTTCAAGCTCAAAAACTCACCTCAAAAGAGGGGGAATTCACAAAGGTTTGTCTTGAAGACTAGACCTCCCAAATTAGCACATAGATAAAATTTGGTAGTTATTACATTGTTAACACAATTTTAGTCTTAGAAAATACACAAAAAAATATTTTAAACTAGAGCACCTTATTGGACAAGATAACAATGATGTCATGTCCTTCCCACCACTATTATCCAAATGCCTAAAAAATAGGCATTTCTAGAGTTTCTCATAATCTTAATTTACCCAAGATAGTATGCAATAATTTAACAATATCAGTTTCTAGAATTACTCAGTTTGGGAGCATCATGCATGACATATTATTCTAGGTTAACATATAGGTTTGCTCATTATCATAGTTGTTATTACCCAGTTTTAGAATCTATATACACTAGATATCAGTTTGGGGGCATGTGCATGACACATGGCTTCCTCATTACTTAGTTTTTACACCATTTTTGTATGTGTAATGGCAAATCCATGTTATTATATATGTTTTATACACCAAAATAATATTACATTCAATTTTTTCATAAGTTTTGCACCAATGTTTACACTAGAAGTGAAACTTATTCTGTTTGTAACGGTTGGTTCACTATTTGAACTAGTATTTACATGAGTTTTGAACAAAATAATCTATTAGAATTCATATAGGGATTCCAAATTGCTTCACTATTATAGGTATGCAATGATGGAGTCAAGCACACCTTGAGTTATTTAGTACACTCATCTATTGATGAGGATTGGGGCATGCATATTCAAATCTAAGCTATTCAATACAAATGAAATATTAAAGGGTCCTACCCTCTACAGTCACCAATTTTGCACAATTTTTTTCACCAAGAAAACACAATAGTTCGTGTACCCTATCAAGTGTACTCTCTCCTTATCATTCTCTAGTTTTTTGTCTTTTATTTTTTATATTCATCTTAAGTAAACACTAATATTACATATGTTTCATTATAGGTTTACATGGATCACAATTCAACATTATTACTTAAATTTGGGACTATACTTCACATGTAAGTTCAGGTTCACATTTTTTATTTTACTCTAGTAATTTCACTTTACTACATTAATAAAATAAAATGGGGGAAAATGTAGACACATAAATTAACATTTAAGCTAAAATATTGCACTTATGACCACTCCTTAACACACTAAAATATGGACCTATCCTAAGGCCCTTTTCATCACTTTCGATTGTCACCTTGCATGCAAAAGACTCACTCTTTTAAGTTGATTGACAACACTAGAATTTACCTATCCACCATGTTATCAACCTCAGCTGTAATCAAATCCATGCTAGACCCTTAGCACCATTATTTATCCCTATTGGACAATAACTCCCTATTGGACAAGAGTGCCCTGCTCTGTTGTCCAATTCCATTATTTTATCCTCCAGTAAATAATGGATAATTTTTAAAATTCAAAGTTATGGAAAGGTCAGTCTATGTCCCTAATAAGCCCCATTCAAAAGAATTTAAAGATATGACTATATAAACACATTTCACACCATTTTTCATGCAAGAAGATTCCACACTGAAAATCACCAAAATTCTAATTGCACATTAAGAACAAATTCCCTAATTCTCCAAATTTTGATTACATATAGCCCTAGTATCCTAAAACTGAAGTTTGAAGACATATCCAAGGTCATAATTCATGGTTAAGACACTTAATCACACTCACATTGCACCAATATCTAGCACTTTGCACTAATCATTCACACACCACTGTAGCATAGGAGAACTACATGAAATTTTATCCCTCTTTAGAGAATCAATATGTAGGTAGCCTTAGCGCATGGGGTGTTGAGGTCTTGCCCAACTTCAACCATTGAATTATTTTTCTCCCATTGACTTGCATTAGTATTCACATGTCAAGGGGCTAATGTTTTTAAGGAAAAATAGTCATAAAATGTTCTCTATAGATGATCAAAAACTCCCACATGGAACACATAGCATAAAAATGAAGGCAAACAAAACTTAGAAATCCCAAATCTTTACTATCTATTGGATAGGACTAGCCTCACAAAGGACATGACCACCCTCTCTCATGTCCAACTTAGGGTGTTATTATCTAGGGATCAATTAAACTATAGATCAATTTTCACAATCATAAGACCTGACCACTCTGCTAGTTTTAGCTTCTGATTCATCTAACAACACTATTTTCCACGTAAGTTATAATTTTCTATTACACTTTCCCTATTTAGTAAGTTTCAAATTTATCAAGTTTTAAAATAGTGAATGTTTGATATTTGTAATATTATTATTATTTATTTTTCATAGTATTTTGTAACTTAGGGTAATTTAAATATTGTTAGGTTTTCCCAAATTTTATAAAACACTTATTTGATATCCAAACCACTCTCTTTATCATGTAAACTTTAGGTTTGTACCAAGATTTTGGCAACCATCCATGTTTATTATTCTAACTCTTGGGCCCCTTCCTAAGCCTCTTATGATAAATTATCAAAGGTTATCATGGATTTTATTTGGTCTAATGTTAAGCAAATTAGAAGTTATCATAGGATTACATGGGATATTTGTGACCTTCCTCAAGACAAAGGAAGTATAGGCATTATTGATATCTATAGATAACGTATTGATCTTTTTACTAAATGGGTGGTTCAAACAATTGAAGGTATTGAGGCCTATAAAATCATCCTAAGGCATCGTATTTCCACATGTAATCCCTATGATAAAGCTAGTTGGAAAAACATGGGATTTCATTTTATGTTGATCACCATTGCCCTAATCAAAATTGAAGGTTATTTTGTTGCCAAAAGCATTTGGAAAGATTTTAAATTAGTCAAACCCTTTATAAAATGGGTTGGTGATGGTTTTCATAGTGGTATTTATGTCAATGATTATAATATTTGGTGGACTCCATCATGATCAATACCAGTCTTCCCTGAGCAGAAATGCCAGATATAAAAGCTCTACATTTATTTAAAAAATGAACTCACAATATAAAGGATTCAACTTCATTATATGATTGGATTCCATGGCATTTTCTAAAAGATAAATATAAGCTTCTTAATTTAGATGTACCTTTTATTTTACATATGCAAGAATTGATGCCTGATGTCATGCATCATAAGATGGGTCTAAAGCCTTCACTTGCTCGGTGGAAGGACTAGAGGTGAAACTATGAAACTTGATTTAAAAATTATTATTAAGGTCTCCTTTATCAAATTATGATTTTTTTTCTCATCAACATTGGAATTTAAATTCCTTGCCCAACACGTAGCTCGCCAGACTTTAAAAAATTTGGAATTCTAAGCTTGATTCCAAGCTCACTCACTTTTTTTGGTGTTTGGTTTACCAAGGACTCCCTCTTTGGGAGCATCTTTTACACATTGGAATTATTCAACCCAAGTGTCCAACCTGTACAAGATTTGAGTCTTCAAACACCTATTTTAGACATATCCAAAAACTCAATCTTCTTAGCATTAGATTTATAACTTTTTCCTACCTTTCCACCCAAAGGCATTCTCCTAGAACATGATTTTATTTGTGGATATTGTTCAATATTCAAATTATATTACTTCTCTTTGGGAATTCTTCAGATCTATTATTTTATTTTAGCTATGGAAGTCTAAAAATATAGCTTTGTTTAATAATGAAGAACCGTCTTCTTAATTCTCTATTATTGATAAGGTGATTTTTATCTCTTCAACTCTCATGTAGATTCAAGCTCAAGCTAAGAAGGTGGCACTCAAATTTATACAAATACTACACATATTAGAGTTTCTCAATCACTAGAGGAGTGTTCCTTGCATTATGATCTATGTCCCCTCGAACCACCCACCCCATAGCTCTCCTTTTGGAGTTTCTCAATCCTTGGAGGAGTGTTCCTTACATTAGTGTTCCTTGCACTAATAAAGTTATTGTCATAATTGTAACTGCTTTTCCACTCCTCCTCAATGGGGGGAGGGGGAATTGGATTCCACCACCAGATCGTGGGTAGTTTAATGTTGTCTTGTTATAGTAGATATTGCTTGTTCAAGTAGGTATCCTGATTGGCATATTTGATAAGTTGTCCTCTAGTTAGGGCATCATAGTTTCTTTGCCCTGCACACCTCCCCCCCAGAATACCACTCAGGATGATTGGGTGGCACCTAATCCTCCTTAAACTAAGTGTTCCTCTTGGAGTGCCAAGGATGATCCTCCTCATCCTCCTTTTGGAGATGTGATAAGTACCTGAATAACTATCCTTTATGTGTGTGTGTGTATTTGTTTGTGTGCGTGTGCGTGTGCGTGTGTGTGTGTGTGTGTGCGTGTGCGTGTGTGTGTGTGTGTGTGTGTGTGTGTGTGTGTGTGTGTGTGTGTGTGTGTGTGTGTGTGTGTGTGTGTGTGTGATTTTTTGATTAATAATTATTATATTGATGCATCCCAATAATAAATCTCAAGAAATAAACCTAGATTATGTTTTTAAATCAAAACCTGCATAAATACATTAAAATTTTTAAAACTTGACCATGATTTAATCATAACAAATAAACTTATATTACCTTTCAAAATTAAAAATTATTGTTTTAAAATCCCAATCACATTTATACATGGATAAATTATAGTAGTAAATCTTGTATTCCTTATATTTCATATTTCCTTTAAAGGTGCTCTGATTAGTTAAATAACTAAAATGTAATAGTGTGAGGCCTTTATTGTATTCCTTTATAACATTTTTCTTTCAAAATAATAATAATATTAAAAATTAATTTTTAAGTTAATATATTATTAATAAAAATGATGAATTTTAATGTGTTTTTGATTAAATTGGTTTGTAAAGTTTACTTAAATGTATGATTTATATACATAAATTTTATTTATTTTTATTTTTATTATATCATGTATTATTAAAATTATTATTGTTAGTATAAATATTTTAAATATATTTATTGAAAAAAGTTGAGAGATGTCAATTAAAAAGTATATATATTTGATTTTTGACATATTACATTGATTAATAATTTCAATATCTTCTCCATCATTATATTAGACTTAAAATAAATAAATGAACAAGTTCAAAACTCTACCATATACCTAAGCCATTATTATCTTTAATAATCTTTTTAAACAAAATAAAAAAATATAAATAACAATCAAATAAACGAAAGTAGAATTTTATTTTTCTTATCATTCATATCCTTTTAACTGTTCAAACATTTTATTCTAAAAATATCAACTTTATAATCATCAATGTTACAATCCATTTTCTTATAATGTAAAAAATGAAAAGCCAAGTTTTAAAAAATAAAAAAACAATAATATAAATAAATGATAATTAAAAAAAGGGATCTTCCCACTTTTCAATTTTCTTTTTTTACTAAAAGAATAGGTGAAATTGTCAACATAGTATGATATATTTGTATTATCCAAACCTAAGTTGTTTGAATAGAGATGGATCCTCATCCACTTCTTTACTTTGTCTAATTGTTATGCATCCAGCTTGAGCGCACACCCATTCTTTTCTTCCAGTCAAAAATATTTATGCAAATAAGTTAAGAATATATTGCTTTTCAGAATGAAAATACTTTATTTGTAGAATGTAGATAATACCCTCAATTCTAACACAAGATTAGCTAGCAAACTTTATACCATTCAATTCAGTGAATTGAAACCTTGTATAAAATAAAGATAAAGTAACATAAAACTTTGAATTAAATAAAACATGTACCATGTATTTTACAACTCATACATTGACATTGTGAACAAACTAAATCAAATCAAGATAATGGGAGGACAATATAGACTAGTCAATGGCTCTATTCACACAAAGAAGATTGTATTACTGATGTGGATAGGATTTACCAACTATACTACCTATTTTGTTTTGGAGAAGCAAGATAAATAATGTGTAAATACATAATTATAAAAAGAAACTTTCAGATAAAACTATGTAAAGGTGTTTCTTATTGGATATTTCAAGTCACAATTCCTTATCCATCATCAAAATATAATTCTAACTGCCATTCAAAAACCAACCCAAAAAAAAATCTCAAATTCCATTCATCTATCTAAATACTTTGTAAATCAATTCATGGCTACTACTAGTACTACAAATTTTGGCCAAGCCATGTCTTGATCAATGAAAACATAAAATGCATGGCTCATTTTTTTTTGGCAAAGTGGTCATTACAAACAAGAAAAAGCATTGAACATGTAGAGACACAAAAAACATGGCAGGCTTTCCATTAAAATTTTTGATTATGTCAGAGAGAAGGCCAAATGACGTTCCTCATCATAACTATGAGAAGAAAGGATGTTTCTTCAGCTTTTCAGTTTAACAGTGTTGTTTAGTTTAGTTTAGTTCAGTTTAGTAGGATGGGAATTGAAAACAACACCAGTTTTATTATTAGAAATTAGGTGAGCATTCAAGACATAAATTTAGAATGTGAAAAAAAAAAGGATGAAGTGACATATCTCCCTTGCACTTGGAACCTCCTCTTCAGATCATCAAATAGTTTAGTGTCAGTGGTGTCTCATTAAATTCCATCTTAATTACCACCTTTTTTAGCCCAGAAGTATTCATGTAGATAAATCTCATTGTTGGTACACATATCTTAAATATATTTATTTTAGAAAAATCTTTAAAAATTTTAATTTTTTATTTATTATATATTAAATTGATTAATGATTTTATTATTTTTTTATAATTTTTTATTAGAATTTTTCATATATATATTATATTGATTTATGATTTTATTTTTTTCATAAAAAAAATTTAATTAATAATATACCACTTCAATCTAATTATACGATATTATTAGGCTCAAAAAATTCAACATATTCAAGTAAAAAGTAAAAATAATAATATAAAAATTAAATGGTTGTCATATTTAAAATCAAATATATTATGTAATGATCAAATAAATGTTAAACTCAAAAATCACAATTAATTGTTAACAAATTATACATTACAATCTACTACCACCCATGACTACCACTATAAAATATCTATCAACATAATTATAAAAAAATAATATAGAATAAACCACTTTTATCTCAAAGTTTATTTTGAACTTCCCAGAAAATAGAGTAGAGCATAAACAATCCTTTCTCACAATTGGTATTAATGTACTATTATTAGTCCAAGCTACCATAGTATGTAATATAGGAATCATTGTGTACTATAAGAATCACCCAAACTAAATAATTATGCATCTTCAACCCATGAAAAACCTTGATAAAATATACTACTTTAGTATGTATAAAGTTTAATAGAAAAAAAAAAGAATATTATTGTATTCTTTATTGTGGAATATTCTATTAAGTTATTAATATTTGCTTTATAGTTAAAGTTTTACAATAATGAATATTTAATCTTTTTTAATTATCTAAACCTCATATTGAGTTGCTCTTTTCTACAATTAATGTAAGTTACTAGGATCATGAATTATTGATATTCATTGTGTGAATTAATGGAGAAGCTTGCAAGGAGTACAGATAAATGGTAATCTAGCTTAAGAGATAGCATGAGATGGAATTGATGTTCATGTATCTACTGCTTCAAGTAAATATTGGAGGAAATTCACATGAATGCCTCTATTGTGTATTAAATGATATTTAATGGATATTTGTATATAAGGGTGGCTCTTTCTTGTTTTTGATTTTTGTTTCAAATGCTCATAAGAGAGTTTCCACCAATTGTGAGTTGGACACTTCGAGACTGTGCTACAGCATGGGGAATGGGTAATGTCATCCTTTCTATTTGGTAATAAAGGAAAGTTTCTTAAGTTTTATGTAATTTATGGGGAATGGATATTGTCATCTTTTTTATTTGGGGATAAAGGAAAGTTTTTTAAGTTTTATGTAATTTAGGGTTTTGAAGTGGAATATGTGTATTGATAAATACTAAGCAAGATTGGTTATTTAGGAATTTCATCTTTTTTAACAAATAAACAGAAATATTTTTTGGTTTAATGCCATTCAAGGTTTTTAGGTGAATTATGTGAAAAAACATGTTTGTAAATAACAAACAAGATTGGTTATACTAGTTATATATATATTTATTTTGATGTGATTATTCTTGCTTTTCTATTTAAGACATAACACTCATGACAAAAATCTTTAGTAGGTTGTCAGTTGGATGAATTAGGAATGCACTAGTGCATAATAAGTGGACGTCATTATTTTTTTTAATTTAGGAATGAAGACAAATTTCATAAGTTTTATAGCATTGAAGGTTTTGATGTTGAATGTATGTAGAAGTGTTTGTTTGTAAATACCATGTAGGATTGGTTTTTGGGGTATTTTGTTCTTTTTTTGAAAATAAACAGATGTATTTTTAAGTTTTATGTTGTTTAGGGTTTTGAATTGAAATGTGTACATAAATGTATGTTTGTAAGTAGCAGGAAAGATTGGTTATACTATTTTTTAATAGATTTATTTTATTATGTTTATTCCTTATCTTTATGTTTAGATCATAGCTTTCTCAATGGTCATAGTTACAAGGGTCTCAATCACTTTCGTTAGAGTGGTGTTTTGCGCACAATGGTCTTCTTGACGAGCTCATAAAATGAACCAAGCCTACCAAGATTGTTGTTTTTGCTTTCCATGCAAGTTTCATTCCTTTCCCCCCTGTACTCTATTTTATTTTCTTGCTCTTCCACTTAGAGCATAGTTTTCTTAATGATTGAAGTGGTGGAAACTACTTTGATAATGTGATTTTTTTCTTTTGATATAGTATTATACATGGAGTTTAGGTATCTAAAATATAAATGCAAATCTAATGGACTTTCCTTGAATCCCCTTGACATAGAGACTTATAAGACAAATAAACTAAAGAAACTAAAAATTTGTTACATCCCGATTTCACCCTAAGTTTTATAACATTTGAATTTGTGGATTATTATGGTTATCATTTGATAGTTATTGATTTGATTGAGCATTATGACATATATTGGTTATAGGATAGTTAAATATTGATTATTTTACATGATGGATTAATTATGTGATAGTTGTACTTTCCTATTATGTACATTATGGATGTATATTTATTAGTTATGAATTATTAGTTTGATATATATGGTGACTCAGACTAACTACCTACTTGTTATGAGGTGGATGCAAGATTGATTCTTCCTTCAGAGCATGACGGAGGGAGAGCATCATCAAAGAGGATGGTGTAGATGGGATGATTGGGGGATGACAAAGAAACTGCTAGTAACCCAATACACACACCATATTAGAATAACTTGTTTAACTCTCTATTTGATTTAGATAGTTTATTTTTGAGTGCTAATATACTTTTTTTATAATCATGTTTTGGTTGATGCTTATGATGATCTGATTGTGTGAGATTATTTATGATTATAGTGCATAAATTTAATCATATAATGTTATTTTGTGATCATGTTGATGCTTACACTAATCTAATTGTCTGACACAATGATTGATTTAAATGATATTCAGTAAATATCATTATCTTGATTTAATGTTTTTTATGTATAAGAAATAGTCAAGACATTAGTATAATCTATGATTAAATAATGATATATATACACATTGGTATTTAATTAAAATAGTTATCTTGTAATAATCAAAGTTATTAATTGATTTAGTTTATCTTTTTAAAGAGATGATTACTTATGTTTCTATATATTTAGGGAAATTTAATAACCTAAAAATACTAACTTAAGAGTTAAGTACAATGCATAGATTGCATTGAGTATGGAATGTTTAAAATTATCATTTGAATAATGACTTGAGTGGACTTCAGCTAGTAACTAACTTGGCTTTGAACATAAATATTAACATACACAATTTATATGAATAAAGAGAGCTCAAGTTAAGTCGATGGAGTTGATTTAAAACTAAAAGGTAAAGAAGACGAAGTATGCATGGAAAAGGAATCTTTAAAGAAAGAGAAAACTCTAAAGGAAAGACACGCCATGTATTAAAGGAGAAGATTTTTTGGAAAAAAGGGGAGGCAAGAAAAAAAAGGGAGGGGGGTAGCAGAGTGAGAAGGGGACTAGAAGAAGAGAGCCAAGCAAAGGGAAAAGTCTTTCCAAAGCCAAGAAATTCTAGATCTGAATTAAGAGGTAGGAAATTTACTTAAATTTTGTGTGTTTATTTGCATGTAATATAGACAATGTGTTGAGAATTATAGTCTAAGAAGTATTGGCAAAACTAATTATTACTGAGTTATTTTGGTTGAGAATATATGTTCTAGGTGTATAAAACATGACTAGTATCTATTAGACAAACCCAAGCCACAAATAGAGGCATCGATCTAAATTAAACACACTTGATTTTGACCAATCTATATAAGCTCGTGAGAAATTAAGAATATATACAAACAATGTTGTATATGTATATATTAGGTATGCTATAACCTCCAATCGATGACTTCTATAAGCAAAATACATATACTAATTTTGATATAAAAAAATACTTGAGTTGAAACGTTGCCTTTTCCTTTCTCCTCTATAGCATTAGCTAATCTGAACTTATTAAAACTCGTTATTAATACATAGTATTACTACCCCAAAATAGATGAACTTACTATCATATTTTTACTGATCTAGTTGGTTGTCTGAACTGCTGGAAATTGTATGGCGTAAATGGTATATCATCAGTAGATTAATGGAGGTTAAATATATTCTATATGTATACACACACACACACACACACACACACACACACACACACACACACACACACTCTTATGTATACAACAATTATGTAATATTTTACATGGTGCAAACTAGGATGTTTTAGAATAACTTATATGTTGTAAATATATATAGTGCTTTCCATTTGATATGTATAGGGGGTCAATCAATGTGATTTGATTGGGTATCTTGTGTATATTTGTAGAGAATTCAAGTAAATAAAGAATTGTTGAGTACAACCACATATGCTACTTAAATGCCTTCAGTGTAATTACACAAATTAGATCACAATGAGATTTTAGATTACAAAATTCTTGATAGGCATATAGCAATTTTTAAGTCGAATATCCATAAGGAAACATAGTTAAATTTAGGGATGACCTAAGTATATTTACTAAACTAAGTTTATACAACATTTCTAATGGAATGCTAATATATCCAAATAGCTTGGTAATCATCTCCTATAACATATCCTTATCTGAGCACCTTTCAGTTATAAAATATAGAATAAAATAATGGAATGATTCATTAAAGACAAAAACATAATACTTGGGTAAGATATATGAAAAATTATGGCATATATAATGAGATGAATGAATATACATAGCGTATGGCTTAGAAGAAGTATATGTCAAGTTTTAAATTTTTAATTTATTATATTATTTGGGAAATATTTTTAGATCAAACATAGTCTTTCAACGTATTATGATAAGTTTTAAGATATCCCTAAGATCACTACCATATGTAACATGTGAGATAAAATACATATTGATGGTGTATTACTATAGTTTGTCACATAATAATAAATTAATAAATAATATACTTCAAAAGAGTAGAGGTATAACCAAACCTACTTAGTCTATACTTGTACACAAGGGTGTGTACTTTGGATTATAGTTCTATTGGTGGACCAAAACTATTTTATAGATACTCGCATAATAAGACCTTATTTACACGTGCATACAAACCCTGAAAGTATAATACTAGGATGGAATATTATATGTTTCATGTAAAATGAGATTTTATTTATTATGTCTAGTTGCTTACATAGAATTTTATGTTTCCATTAATTTAATCTCTTAGGATTGGTTGTGGTAATTAAAAGTTGTACTTAAGAACACTAGACTATGATAATCTGGGTTATCATAGGGTAAATTAAATTGGGAAACTAACTATGATAATTAAAGTCTATTATTAGGTGCATATCATACCTAGATAGTATAAATTATAGTTATTATTTCTATTATGGGTTAGATGATAATGTGAGATTCATTCATTTAATGGACTAATTCTATGCATTTGTGATTATTTATATACTTAGCATGTATGTGTTTGCTAGTAGGAGATAGTTTATGTAAATCTATAGTTGTATTTATGATAACCAAATCTCACTTTATTGATTCTGTGTAAGTAGTAAGATGGACTTCACTATATTACTAGCATCACAATGCCAGATGATGGTAATCTAATCAAGTGGTGTGTTTGATATTGATTGATCCTAGAGATCATTAACTATTGAAAACTTTGGCCAGAGTAATGTTAGATAGACATTGTCATTTTATGTTTGATTGTGTAAAATCATGTTAGAACATATTTTTTTTATGGTACACATCATGTAGTAGAAATCTTATAACATACGGGTACTGGCATGTCTCTATGGATTCTCACACCATCACTATCTACCCATCCATGAAAGAAGTTCTATTCCTTGATGTGGGATTGTGTGAGAGATAGATGGTCTGTGGTTGGTGTAGAAAATCACTCAAATGATGCTCTCCATCCCCACTATAGTTCTTACTTGGAGACTACACTTGAGATTATCAGAGATACATGAGTTAGTTTAATGACTCAAGCTCCATGGAGCATAGTATCTATTTATTGTATTAAGATAAGATGCCTAATATAAATGTAATTGTATCATTTGATTATACTTCAATAGTAGTAAATGTATTATTTTACCAATCATGGATGTATTTTAAAGAGATTACTTTCCTTGCAATTATTTTATGTTACATGAAATGCTAGTGATTGGAATTGTTGCTATTTTAAGTTTGTAAAAGTCTAATTTTATTTTATAGTATTTTAAAAATCATAAATTATATTCTTGTGGTGTAATCTAATGAAATAATAAAAAATAAGTAAATGTTTTTAAAAAAAAATACTACATTATTCTAGTACAATCCATGAAAGGTTATTACAACATTGACTTAGTGTTTGCACAACATCATCTTATGAGAGACCCCACATTCAACTACAACATTGGTGATTATTTTATTAATGCATTTTCTATTTTTTGCATTTATGGTACAGTTTTATTGAATTTTGGAATGAAATAATTGAGTGTTTCCAAAATTGTTTACATAGAGGTGATCAAGATGCATTGTTCTAGTTATAGTTTGATTTGGACCTAAAATTCTATATAAAATGCATGAAATTCATGACTTGGACACATATTTTTTAAGGTTGAGGCTTTTTGCAAAACCTTTCTCTAGTGAACATGAATCTGGGTTATGGGATGACTCTTTTTGCATTCAATGGTTGGAAAATGGCTTAATGTGTAAATGTGGTTTTAATTCATCCACAAGAGGAAACAACTATATGTAATTTAATAAAGAGTCTTTCATGATCTCATATCACATCATATTTCATGATGAAATCCCATTGCATGGCCACCATGAACCATTGTATTGTAAAACAAATCTTGAGTATAATAAATTAAGTGCAAATATCATGGTATCAACTAGTTGTTTTCATCTTCAATTATGTTAGTCCTACATTTTCCATGAGTTATAAATGCAAATATTTTATGTTATTGTAGAAAACATCTTTGATTATGAAGAAATCCTCTTTCACTCTATTTATTGAGTGTCCAATGAAGAATTTACCATACCTTATCTTGGGTGTTATGTAATACAATATTTTTATAATGTGGTTTCAGCTAGGACCTGAAACAAAAATTATTATCTATAATATTATAAAGATAATAATATGATATGCATTAAACCAAATGTTTCAATTTAGAAAGGATATATTGTTCAACTTAGAATTCCATATAGACAAGGCCACATCTAAGGAGGTTCATTTTAATTTTAGTGGATCTCATTTGTGCTAAATGTTAGAATACATTTATGGTCATCAAAAATAAAAAGCATATTTTTTTTTTCATTATGCATGTTATAGATACTAAAATCTAGTATTAAGTACTTAAAATGACAAAATAGAGACACATTTACCCTGCATCACTTGATAACATAAACATGATCCTAATCCACCATTCTATCACACTTTCATGTTATCTTATGAGTTGGGCCCTTTCATTATATTATTACACACCTACATGAACCTCATAATCTATTTCAAACCTACTTAATATCTGACATAGACATTTTCAGGCCACTAATTTAGTCTGCTTGTACACATGTTGGTTTCATCAAATTAGGTTAGTATCATCATCTGATACTAACTTGATCTGGTTAGTATTGACCCTATCCTAACAAAAATAACTTTTTAAAATCAAACCTTTCATTAGGATTGGACCATCTACCTAACATGTTAATGGTGTGAAAAAATACCACACACACACACACATCATTTAATATGGGACTTGGCACTTATTTGGTACACATCTATGAACTATTTCATATTGAAAAAAAATTCCCTATTATTCTCAAATTATGAATCTATTACAAGTCAAGTCTGATACATACCAATTCTAAATAAAATCAAACATTGTCAAGAATAAAATTTAAACCATTAGTTGCATACAAATAGAGAAGGAGCACAATTACAAAATCACATTAGGTGGGAGAACTATATGTGGATTGATTTCCCTCCTTAGAGTTTTAGATACATAGACAATGATCAATCATCAAATGGGAGTGATTGGGGTGAACTCTTCCCATTACACTTTTCCATTTTTTTGCAGGTTTCTAGCCCTCACAAGAACACATAGGATTTTAAGGTGAAAGAGGCTTATTTATGGAGTTGCATGCATCATCAGAGTTCAGCATCATACATACAAAATTTATAAAGAAAGGAGAAGGTAAACGCATGGTCACAAACCCATATTTTTACATAGGTTGGTACCTACCAATATATATTAGTATCAATAATTTATACTGGCCTAGATCTGATGAAACTAACCTATGTTAAAAAAAATATAGTTATTAAACCATACAAATCACATGCCTTCTTTAGTCTAATTTTCACTTCTAAAATATAGTCAAATGATCAACTAGAAAATTTAACTACTCATCCATTTGTTATACTTACTATATTTAGCATGTGCCACTTGTTAAATCAATTCAATTAGTTTTAAAATTTTACATTCAAATATATGCTTGAATGTCATATCTTAATATCTAAGTTATTCTACTAGTTTCTATTATATTAGAGTTTTTAAAACCTAATTAAGGCAAAACATATTGATGAACCCATACACATATTGAACCATGTCAAACCCTAGATCTCCATTATGTTTCATATTTTAGCCTTAAAGTTTTATTTTCAGACCTAATTTATGATTATTCCATAATAATACACATTATTCATGGCCATGATGAATGAATATTTTTGGTTAACGGAAAACATGAAGGTACTATTTTCATATAACTTTACATAGGTAATGTATCTTATTTAGATCAATTATTTAATTAAATGGATCAAATGGATCCAATCTAAGAACATTAATAAGGTTAAAAATAATAATGAATAATCCCAAGCCTTCCTCAGAACCTAGTATTGCAACATCTAATCTGAATTATCTTTTATTACCACTAGATGAAAAAGGGCATGCATGACCATATTTGTTCTCCCTACTATATATTATAGAGTGCATAGTATAAACCTTATACAAACCTATCATGAATGTTGAGACCAATAATACTAATGACACAACTACTACAGATCAATTAGATGTCATGGATGACCAAGAATTCATTGAATATCTTAACATGAATCCACATCAAATTTATGTAATGTTATATATCACCAAAGATGAATGTATAAATTTTTACAAGCTACCACATAAGGTGTTCAAATTTCTATTATTTATATTATTCCTATATCTACACCTCCACTAACATATGTGACATCCACCTAAGGTTTTGGAGCAACATGAATCCTTTAACAGATTTCCATGCCTATTAATACATAAGAAACCTTTACCATTTCCATGATGACTATGCATGTTTCATCACAACCTCACCTAGAACATGTTCCCTCGATCAGATTGTTAAAACCCTACATGTTAAGATGTTTCAACTAGAGAAATGTGCATTTAGAGCTAGTCATTCCATGGATTTGCACACCTTTATTCAAAACCCCTTATCCCCTAAGATATTAGCTTATCCTTTACTCGTAGTATTTTTATCTCCAAAGATTCCAATTTACAAATGTAAAGGTTATCTAGAGTAACACCTTAGCTCATTCCATGCAACATGCTTAGACTATGCATACAATGATAAATCATTAACCAAGTTATTTTTAAGAAGCCTTATGGACTATGTTTTATGATGATTCTAGGATCTCCCCCTTTGATCCATACAAGCATTCACCCCTTTGACAAACTATTTTATAACACATTTTCACATTAACATTGATGAAAAACTATCTTATATGCAAATTACTAAACTCAATAAAGGGTCAAATGAACTAATTAGTGATTATTTATTTTGGTATAAGACTATGTTAAAAAATATGAATAATGTTATGGTGAACAATGAACTACATGACATATTCAATTAAATCCTACTCGCACCACTCTATGAGTCAATTATATTCAATAGATTCAAATCCTTCAATGAACTATGGCATATAGTAAGGGACACAAAAAATAATTTCATAGCTTTGAACAAACTCAAGTATACATCTACTCATAAAAATACTTCAATAGTTAAGTTTCAAAGTAAACCAAGCTATAAGGTTAAACCAACTAATAACGAGAAAGAGGCAAAAATTATAGTTAATGTAGTTTCACAACTT
This sequence comes from Torreya grandis, assembly GCA_037957365.1. Classification (NCBI taxonomy): domain Eukaryota; kingdom Viridiplantae; phylum Streptophyta; class Pinopsida; order Cupressales; family Taxaceae; genus Torreya; species Torreya grandis. The sequence goes on along the minus strand of JARHVA010006651.1, from coordinate 605,486 downwards.
AAGAATTGATTACAATTGACAACACCACCAAGGAGGCAATTTTTAAGATTTCCATTACCTCCTCACATATTACTAAGAAATATAATTGAGTGCAACCATATCACACTTCTTCCTACACAAGATCTCAATCTAAATAGTCCCTCAGTAAGGTACTATGACAACAATGCATATTATGACTATCATTATATTGTGAGACATTCTATAAACATTATTTTATGGATTATATAGCACCTCATTCTTTTACACTTGGAAAACTCATACCTTGGCTATTCTTCTCAATTTTAGACCTTTACCACTTTTTGGAGTCTCACATCTACTCTATCTTATGCCCCTTGGACTATAGTCTGAACAATCTTATATGATGACCTAGACCTTATATCTTGCCCAAAATGCTTAAAACCTACTTATCTTACACCTCTACAAGTTTTGAGACTATACCTACTTTCTTGTTCCCTTGACACTAATATATGGGATAGACACATGCATTGATGCTAGTGTTTGACCCAATATAAGTGTCTAGTACCCTAAAGTCATCCAATTTATAAATGAAACATATCCTAATGGTCAGCCTAAATTATTTAATGTGAGTTATTTCTCTGAAGAGATTGATATAAATACAATATCAACTCTCATTCATTCCTCACTTAGAAAATACCAAAAGATACTGAGGTAACTAATCATAAGCATGAAATATTCATATTTGAGTGGAATAATAGATTGTAGTGAATGCAAAACCAAACTATGCAGTGCCTTGTCAAACCTTGAATACACGATGGCTCATTAGGAATTGAGGGACCTAGAACAACACATGAACAAATTGATAGTGCTACAACCTATGGGAGGGCAAGGGATTGATTCTCTCTAGAAGAAATTTTCAAGGTTTTTTCATTGGAGAATAATGAGGGTTTGGAAAATGTCTTAAACTAGGTCAATCAATTTATTAGAGATGTGCTTCAATATCCTAGGGAACACTTGATTAGTTGCTTGGAGGACATGGAGACATTGAACCTCCTGGTAGATGGTCAATCAATTGGGTAGGCAAGAGAGGTGTCAAAACAAAGGTATAGGTGGATGTAATTGATGATTAATGTTCACCTTTCCCAAGGAACACCTCTAATCTAGTAACAAGTCACCTAGGGGAATGTTTCAAGGGTATTTCTTAGTCTACAATTAGATTTGAGTAGAAAGGGTGAGATTTGGAAGATGATTGGCAAGTGTTTGACAAAATGCCTCAGCAAGTAGCATTTTCTAGGAGTGTGATTTCCATACATGAGGATTTAGAGGATGATCCCCAACCATTTAAAAAAATAATTGAATGAAAAATGGATTTTGGGATAGGTAGATGGGTAAACATTTAAGGGCCTTTGTTGGTCAATAAGATGGCTAGCAAATAGAATGAGGAATTCCCTTCAGATAAGCAAAATAAAAACCAAAAGAAAACAAAGGTGTAAAAATTAGGGTATCAAATATTGATCTGATCTCTCTTAGGGAAAATTATATGCATTTAGGTCGAAATGACAAATTTAGTGATAGATTTAAAGTATAATTTAGAGGTGTCCCAATTGAATATTAGTGTTTGGTGAATCAAGGTAGAGCACTTCAGGACTTTTTTTCATTGTCAATTTATAATTTAGGCAAAGATTCTACCATTGTTGTGGCTTCAATATTACGGGGAGGTGTGGAAGGGCTAAAACAAGCATCCTCCTCCAAACTAGTGACATTTAAGGAAGTGGTGAGAAATTCTACCTCCAAATCAAATTCTTCAAAGTGCCCTCCTTCTCCTCAATCTTACATTGTATAAGTAGTGAATGAGGTTCCTTCTATGGAGATTTTAAATAGGAAATTGTTTGATTATCATCATTCTTTTTTATAGGATGCATTAATTTGTAGATTTAATGCCTATGGCCCTCAATGATAACATTATATAAATGGGTCTTTGAGGCTTGGTCAAAATAATGTGAATATACTTTTGAGAATATAGAAATTTAGGAAAATTCAAAAATGGGAGGTAATAAGAGAGAAGACTAAGTTGTACTTGTTGAAGAACAAGTGTCTTCTATGAGAGCAACAATAAAAGTTTAGAATGTTCCCCTAAAAAATCTAGTAGGGGGAGTAAAGGCAGGGCATAAATCTAAAAATTTAGACTTAGATAAAGAGATACTTATTAAACTGACCTCCAAATTCTAGAATTTAAACAAGCAAATTATTGTGGTTGACTCTGAACAAGGAATGTGGTAGGAGGTAAAAAATAAAAAAGGAAAAAAATGTAGGATGGCTAATCTTTTAGATTATTTTCCCACTCACTGAAGGTATTGGTTATAATTTTTGGGATGGTCGAAAAATTGATTTAATGTTTCTATGTATTATTGGTGTTTCAATGGTAGTTGGGTTTTTGTTTAGTCTTGATTATTTGGACTTATGGCCATGGTAGGTTAGCCTGGTCTATTCTTGTGATCTCTTTTTATATAATAAAGGGCAAGGGTCCCATTCAACCCTAGTATCTATCCAAAAAAAAATTATCAAAATCATTTAATTGAGTAAATATTCCTTATTCATAGACCGATCATAAGGACAACACATCTATAGGTTTGAAGTACTGAAGGAGTAACCCATGAGTCTCATTTGCCAAGTTACAAGCTAGGTCAATGTTATAATTGCTTTGCACATATTACATGATTCACACACAAGCTAATACATAGGGGAGAACTAGATTAGTTTGAGGCCCTCTTATAAGTATTGGCTATGTAGGTAACACACATTGACAGAGGGGTCTTTGGGGTTAGCTTGACACCATGTGCCCACTAACCCATTTTCCCTGAAGATCACTATGAACATGAATAACTAATGTTTTACAAATTCATTAGGAGTGACACTCCATGACCTAGATATGAATGCACCAAGTGAAGGTGAATTCAAATCTAGAAGCATCCAAGTGGTTGCATCCTTTTTTAGTAGGTATTCCATATAAGACACTTGCATTAAGGTTAGATAGTAGCATCAATGCAACTGTCCAAAATTGATGTTAGTGTCCATGGCTTTAGAAGCATAAAATCTAAAATCTGACAACTATTCTCGAATCATTTTATAGTCTACTTTCTACATGTTCCATATCTATAACTACATTAGCATCAAAATAAGCTAAGTCTATTACTTATTTGTTATTTCTATACTTACCATAGTTATACTTACTATTTTTAGCCTATCTCAAATAATAAATTTAACATATGTTTATATCTACATTTAACACCCAATTGGCCTATGGTAGATCTGATCATCAAGCTTGTGCATTGTCATTTCTATATTCTTAACCCTAACTAACTAAAGTAAGGATTCCAAGATCCAATTTAGGGTTAAACATTTGGTGAACCCAATTCATATGAATGCAAACATTTCTTATTACTAGGTTTTTAGGGGTTTTAGATTATTGTAATTTTTCATTTCATACTTTTATTATTTTACATGTAACCTAGGCATAACCCTATATTGGGAGGTGTTATTATTGAGCACATTGAGCTTCCTCTACCACCACCTAACATGTCTCAAACCAATGAGGAACATAATCCTATGGGCCATGATGATACCAATGTTGAGAATGAAAAACATACTGATAAGATCATCATAGAAGAAAATTCTGATAATGAAAATCTTTAATCTAATGAAAGCAATGAACATTAGCAAATAGACTATGAGAAAGTGCAAGAAATTACATTGTTTCACAAGCATATCCATCAAATTCCTGAATATCTTGATGAGATCCTTAAAACTATATTGTAAACAAAAAAATCAAAATTTACAGTTCAAGCATCCCTCCCCTTGAACACATTACCACTTAATACTTTTAATGGGGGCATGGGTTATGTGTTTAAACCTTTGTTTCTTGAAAACCAAAATACTATTTCTATGTCTATAATGGAATTACCAATTGTTTCAACTCAAATAACAGTTTCAATACCTATTACTATGTAAACCATGTTTACATCCCCTTTGGTGACTACTCAACTTACTAATTTAAATCTTAATGGGTCCACAGTTTAAACAATCCTTCAAGTTATAAATACTTTGGAGGACAAGGTTAAAAACACTAAACAAAATGATTTAAAGTTTCCTCATGCCATTGATTTGAAAGAGGTGTTGTATAAACCTCTTGCACTTGAGATATCTTTGCACCCTTTTTCAACTACTTTTTTTACACCTAAGTTCACATTTTATGATGACAAGGGTGACCCTAAAGAACATCTTTGAACCTTTTATGTGGCATGCCTTGACTATGCCTCCAATGATAAAATTTTGACCAAATTATTTCTAATAAGCCTTAAGGACTACACTTTGAGATGGTTATATGATTTACCTCTCCAATCCACAAAAGCATTCATATCTCTTGTAGATTAGTTTATAGCACACTTTTCCATTAATATTTATGAAAATATTTCATATGTTCAAATTTCTAAAAAGAAAACAAGGAACAAATGAACCTATCATTGAATATGTCTTGAGGTACAAGATAATGCTAGCTAAAATAATCAATCCTATGGCAGATAAGGAGTTGTAAGACATATTTAGGCAAAGTTTGCTTGTTCCTTTACATGAGTCCATTATTTTTAAGAAGTTCAAATATTTTGATGAATTATTTCATGTTCTACAGGAATGTGAAATGAAGCTTATTTCATTGAATAAACTCAATTATGTATCAAACACACCAGCTACATATACATCTAGTACCAAATTGACAATCAAACCAAGTTATAAGATAAAACTTCCTGAGCCTAAAAAGGAAACAACCACCATGGTCAATGTAGTTTCAATATGGCCTAATCAACTTGTACTATCTAATGCACCAAAGAGATAATTTACACATTGGCCTGAGTCTCATTCCTCATGACTCCCATGATTAGTAGAGTGTCAGCTTATATCTCTCCCCTATCTTGTAGAGTTTGATATAAATAGACATCTACCCAAAAGATATGATGTGAATGCTTATTTTGATTATCATCAGGGACCAGGACATTCTATGAACATATGTTTTACCTTGAATTATAAGATCCAAGACCTTATTAATGACTGAAAGATTACATTTGATGATCCTCCAAAGGAATCAGGTTCACAACTTGGTGATCACCATAAATAGAAAATATTTAACAATCCTTTGCAAGACAATTTTAAGAAAGAACCAGAAGTGAAAATGGCATATAATGCACATCCTTTTCCATCACATTATGGACACCCATTAGATGCAATTATTGGTACTTATACATGACATATACCTCATATGGTTCAAAGAACTTCTATCACTTTTGATGACATTGAAATTAAATATGATGACTTTGGTATTCATTCAATAATACCTTTATAAACACCCTCTATGCAGTGTTATGATTGATATAGTACAAGTGAGAAAATTTACACTGTGACATTACTTATGCACTTAGGTTATACTCATCATGATTTGCATCCTTTTACTATATCAGTTAGAGCATTCAATAGGACTT
>JARHVA010006650.1:807500-861107 GCA_037957365.1 Torreya grandis | reverse complement strand
CCTTTAAAGAGTGCACTCAAGGAGATCAATGCTCAACAAGTTACTAAAAGAGAAATCATCATTAAATTATTATGATTTAAGTTTGATAGCTAAAACCTCCATAATAATTTACCTAGCTTTGATCTCTTTCATTTAACCCCTTCATTCATCTCTGATTGGCTTGTTATGTAGGTACTTGATTGTAACCTTGAACACTCTTCACAACACTAGTCACCTAGGCCTCTTGTCATTCATAGTCCTCTCTCTCTCTCTCTCTCTCTCTCTCTCTCTCTCTCATCTCCTCTCTCTCTCTCTCTCTCTCTCTCTCTCTCTCTCTCTCTCTCTCTCTCTCTCTCTCTCTCTCTCTCTCTCTCTCTCTCTCTCTCTCTCTCTCTCTCTCTCTCTCTCTCTCTCTCTCTCTCTCTCTCAAGAAATATAATCCATCAACAACCTCTATATTTCTCTTAACTCATTATCATTAACATCATCCCCTCATCCATCATATTTCAAGACTACACTCTCCATTATTTCATTAAGCTTATTCATCCTTTGGTATAGGCTCATAGGCCTAAAGACCTCATTTATGGTTCCATGATTATATTATTTTTTCAAATGAAATATATATCCATAAAAATTATAATTTTAACTCTCATATACATCCAATCATAATAACACAATCACCAAGTAATAAATCTCAACCTAATTACACTTTCTCTCTACTAGGCCTCTTTCCATGTAGCCCTATTTTATGACAAATCTAGTATTTGGTAACCATACACAAAGCTCATATAAAAAATAAAACATGTTTTATATTAACATTATCTGCATTCAATTTCATACAAATTTTTAATACTTAAATCTCAATGTAAGTACACTTTATTTCACACCCCTCTTCTTAATTAGGTCTCTTTAGGTCTAGTTTAATGCCATAGACCTAGGGAACATAATGTATGGTATTGAAATAATTTATAACCTCAAAAATCCTTTATTAAAAATTAAAATACATCATATTCTAGATTTTGGTAAAAAATTTCTAGTAGGAACAAAATCTATTCAAGATTATATTTTCATACCCTAGGTATAGCGTTGATAGGGCAATAAGCACTATAAAATTACATAACTTAAGTTTTATGAACATTTAAAATATCATTCCACTTTCAAAATTTATGTTTTTAATTATTAATATCTATCCAATTTTTATATTTTCATGGACAATAATAAACACTCCCAACAAGCAAATTTCAAAATTATGAGTACACTAAAGGACTGTGTGTGAAGGTTTACCTCTATAACTTGTAATCATAAAGGATGTCTGAGCCTTAAATGACTTATTATCCTCTATTAAAAATATATAATATTTTTTATACCCAAAAAATACAATAATTATTGAAAAAACATCATAAACATACCTCTATTATTTGATCTTCTTGACTATAATATCACAAAAATCACTCTCCAATGGAATTTATTGTAAAATCAACCATTTTATCATGAAAAAACTTATGTAAAACCCAATATTTATAGATTAAAAATGATATAATATTTATAATATGTAATAATTCTCATTAAATCTGAAAAATACCTTTAAAACCTTCCTTTATTCATTGATTTCATTGCACACAAAATAGGCATACATAACAAATTTATAAAGCAATGTAGAGATATTCAAATCTTGATGTTTGATTCACTCCACATATATATAAAATTCCTATAAAATTAATAATAATCTATAATATTTCAAAACACACACACTAACTCTTACATTCATATATCTTCTCATATTAAGATGCCAAACCTTTAAGAAAACTCTGAATTCTTACCAACTCAATGTGGGTGGCAGTTACAAATTGATGTTTCTTGATTTTCATTGTTAATTAATTATATTCAAATTTTAAAACATTTAAAAACACTCTTTTAATACCTAATATTACCATTTAAAACATTTAAAAAACTTTTATGTTTCACTCAAGACACCAAAACACCTCACAAACCTAGTTAAACAATTCAAAATTTCAAATTCTTGATTTTTGCAAGAAAATCTAGAATTACTACAAACACACACTCTAAATGAATAAAATGAATAATAAGGGTTAATATAATACCTCTCCAAAAAAATCAAACCAAAAATGGTTGTAGTGAACATTAAAACATTATTAAATTCTCTTAAACTACCTTTTGATGCTCTGCATTATACTCCCTAAGTGGGAAAATTTGAGCTCTTGCTCAAATGCACCTTGTCCACATTAATCCTTGATTTCCAGTAATTATTCCTATGATATTTTTAGATAATCTTTCTGATTATCCTCTTTTATTTATCCTTTCTTCTCTTCTGGTCCTTTTATCTTTATTTTTTTTCCTTATCTAGCCTCTTTGCTAACTCATCTTCTACATCCATGAAGTGTATGACCTGTTGAAACTATTTTTCCACATCATATCTATCTCCTCTATCTCTTAATTCTCTACCCCAAATGTCTACTTCTCATTATTCACTCTTTCTTATACTCCATAGATTTATTCTTCATTGGTCATGCTTAGTTCATGCACTCCTTATTGGTATTGATTATAACAATGCTTCCTCATTTATCTTCATGCTATAATGTCTTATTATACATCTCCACCATTGTCATATTCTCATTTATATATTATTTTTATACCTCTTCATGACACTTCACCTTATCATGGTGAGTCTTCTCATAGCCTCATATCTCATCTTGCATTAGAATATCCTTGACCAATTCAAATTCATCATAACAAAAAAATTACTAGCAACCTTTTAACTTGATATAATCATTAATATCTTAAACTTACTCAAATGTAACATCACCCATTAAATATATTACTTTATTACATTTTTCTTGCTTCACTAGTTTATTCTCTTGCTCACTTACTTATAGCTCTTATTTCATAAGTCTTTGTTCTTTAACTATTGGCATGCTACTTGGATTTATCCTTGGGCTAAGGTTACCATCTCTTTTATCTCTCAATGATATCATACTCTTACTCCATCCTTGGAATACCTTAGGACTGATCATGTCCTCCTCCCAACATGAATTATTCCTCTAAACAACTCTTTTGTTAGGATCATGGTTGTCCTCCTCTTTATTTATCTCTATTATGAGCTCATTTTCTTCATTACTTCCCTATCTATGTGATGATGGAGTGACTCCTTATATTTCATCTTCAAACTTGCACCACCATGTTTAGTATCTATCAAACCACACTCATGAGACTTGATAGTCTCTTCAAGGACGTCATTGTCCTTTTTCATCTTATCTTGCTTATATTTTATATTTCAAGCTTCTTTAGGATTATATATCATCTTATTAAGTTAACTATATTGTCCTTTCTACTATTAATTTTATCATTTATTTTTGTTACTTGTTCATTGACCAACTCAAATGACTTTATGTTTAACTTACCTTAGCTTGCCACTTTGTTTACATCACCTTGTACTAATGCTTTTTCATATTCTTGGCTACAATTTATGGATTTATTATTATTTTATGCCCCTATATGACCTTAAAATTCATCTCCTTTAATTGTTCCTATAGACATCATGTTCTTTATCCTCAAAATATTATTTTCTTCATCTTGAAATTATGCCTCTAGTTCTTTTATGACATATATCTTATCTTCACCTTGACTAAGGATCTCCAATAGATAAACTTCAAACTCTTGCATCAATATTCTCCACATAAACTCATTTTATTTGTTATTTTCTTTCATATCTTGTGCCATTTCTTTTATTTTGGCTCCATCGTATTCACGTGTCAAGATAGACACTCTATTCTATTGTAAATCAATTTATACATCTATCAATATCACTCTCTCTTAAGCCCCATAAACTCATACCAAATGCTCAAATCCTAAAATACTACTCTATGATATAATATTTCATTTTATCCATCATCTATTTCATGCTCCAAATCTATTAATTCTAATTTTAATTGACCCCAACTCCAATAGATAAATGGTTGGTCATGTTGCTCCTATAGCAACTCTCCATCACTTGTAAACTATTGTTCAAGCTACTCTATCTATTTCAAGATATGATTTTCATAAAATATTGGAATATTATTATTCAACATTATCTATATCATCATTATTTAAAATCGTACTTTGATCTTCTACCTCTTTAATTGATTCATGCAATACAAATTCTAAATATTGACCTTTATACCTCTTGTCCCCATCCTCTTGATTCAATCTTTTTTATGTTATGATTTCCATCAAGGATCCTCTATACATGGCTATCCAATTAGATTCTTATTCAACATAATCATGTTTTTCATGCCTTTTTTCCTTAATAATCTCAAGTTTTATGTCCTCAACATGGACTTATTCCTTCTTCACTTTTATACCTACATACACACATGACAAGAGATCATCAATTTTTTGAATCTTTATTGCCTCAACCTTCTCCTTCTTATGTTGCTTTATTTCCATCATTATCTCCTTCTTCTTAATGTGTTTTTCACCTTCATCTTGCTCTTCCAACATAAACTTCTTAAATTCCTCCTTGAGCTACCTACATAGCAACTTCTTTTGATTCTCATTCTCTCTCATCAAAATATTTCCTCTTCTCTCCAAGGTAGCCTTATAGTAAAATTAACTCTCTTCTTCCTCATCACCTATCCATACCATTTGGTCTTGTATTATTTAATTAGCTCCACCAAGATATTTATCCTATATAGCTTTTGATCTATCTCACTCATCTCTTCTTCCACAACCAACCACTTTCTATTTGGGTCTTCCTTCTTCTTCCTCTCATATTGGTAGTCTAACTCATCTAATCCCTTACTCTCTTTTTCCTTCTCTATCTTTATATTCTCACAATCAAGTATTTTTTCACCTTGTTTTAGTGTCTCTACCTAGGTTCTTTCCTTGACCTAGTCTATTGACACTCTTGTCCAAGTCATTTTCACCTTGGAATAATGTCTTTTCCTTGGATTTTTTATTTTCTCTCTTTATATTTTTCTATCTCTCATCTTAGGGACACTTATAACACAAACTTTTCAAGTCTCTGTTATTGTATTCTTAGTAACTTGGCTTCATAAAATCTCACATAGAAACCTATAATACTCAAAATCACAAATTATTCCAAGAGATTACCTTCTTTGATATATCTTGATGTAGTGGTTGATGCCTAAAACATCCATAATCATTTACCTATATTTTATTTCTTGAATTAAATCCCTTCATTCATTTTTGATTTCCTTGTCATATAGGTACTTGATTTATTTCTTGAACTTTCTTCTCGAACACTCTTCACAACACTAGGCAACTAAGCCTCTTGTTATGCATAGTCCTCTCTCTCTCTCTCTTAATAAATATCATCCATTAACAACCTATATATCTATATCATATCATCATCATTAAAATCATTCCCTCATCCATCATGTTTCATTACTACACTCTCCACTCTTTCATTAAGTTTTTTCATTCTTTAGTATAGGCTCATAGGCTTAAAGGCCTCATTTGTGGTTCCATGATTATATTCTTCTTTACAAGGTATATATGGCCATACACATGATAATTTTAACTCTCATATACATCCAATAAATTAACATAATCACCAATTAATAACTCTCAACCCAAATACACTTTTTCTCCACTAGGCCTCTTTCCTTGTAGCCCTATTTTAGGATAAATATAGTAGTTTGAAATAATAAATATATTTCATACAAACCAACACATATTTTGGATACCCATTATTCCCATTTAGCTTCATACAAATTTTCAAGACTTAACTGTCAATGAAAGTACACTTTATTTCACACCACTCTTGCTAATTAGGTCTTTTAAACATAGTTTAATGCCACAAACTGGGGACCATACCTTACACTAATAAACCAACATATAACCTCAAAAATAATTTATTACACATTTAAATACATTAGATTCTAAATTTTGGGAATTTTTTGTTGGATAGAACAAAATTTATTTAAGATTCTATTTTCAAACCCTAGGTCTAATGTTGACAATGTAACAAGCACTATAAATTGCACAATTTGAGCTTTATGAACTTTCATAATCTCATTCCACTTTAAAAATTTCTATTTTTTCTTCCTTGTACCTATCTGATTTTTATATGTTTATGGAAAATCATGAAAATATCTCAATGATCAATTTTAGAATTTTAAGCGTATTAAAGGATTGTGTGTGAAGGTTTACCTTTGTAAATTGTACTTATAAAGGATGTATTATCATTTCAATCACTTTTTCTCATCTATTAAAATTTTATACTATTTTTTAGAACCAAAACATAAAATAACTATTGAACAACCATCATAAGCATTCCTCTATTATTTGATCTTCTTGACTATAATACCACATAATTACTCTCTAATGGACTATATTGTAAATGCAACCATTTTATCACAAAAAAACTTATGGGAAATAAATTTTTATGATAAAAAAAAACTTTAATATTTATCAAATTCCAATATTCTCCTTAAATTTCAAAAATACCTTCAAAACTTTCCTTTATTCATTGCTTTCATTGCAAAAAAAAGGCGCACACAAAATTTTTACAAAGTTAGGCAAAGATATTAAAATATTGATATTTTATTCACTCTAAATATATATCTTATGCCTATATCCTTCCTCATAATATATACCAATCTCCTAAAAACACACACTAACTCTTACATTCATATCTATTCTCATATTAAGATGACAAACCTTCAAAAACACTCTCAATTCTTGCCAAATCAATGTGGGTGGAAGTTACAACTTGATGTTTGTTGATTCAAATTGTTACTTTATGAAATTCATGTTGAAAAAATATAAAAAATATTAAATACCTAATAGAATGATTTAAAACATTTACAAACTTTTATATTTCACTCATGACTCCAAAACACCTCATAAAGCTAGTTACAAAATTCAAATTTTCAAATTCTTGATTTTTACGAGAAAATATATAAGGCCTATAAACACACACTCTCAAAGTCTTTAAATGACTCAAATTAATAATAAGGTTCCATATAAGACCTTTCATACCCATTTCAAACAAAAAATGGATATAATGAACATTCAAATGCAACTAACTTCTCAAACTACCTTGTGACGCTCTATATCAAATAAAGTGAAAAATATTATATGTATACATTGGTAAGGATGATATATTAAAAGTTTCATAAGATATTATTGAGTTATATGATATAGTATAATATATGAAAAATCATGAAATGAAGGGTATTGGCCTAGATGATACTATAAGATGTAGGGGAGTATCTAGATCTAGATGAGAAGCAAACAAAAGGGAAATATGGATAGTTGGAGGAGATAAAATTTATGGTAGTGATGGTGTGATAGGATACTATGTAAATATATCTATAAAATTACCATGAGATGATCCCAACCCATTCTTGGTGTACCCTTTAAGGTGTGCAATCAGGTATATTGATGTGTCAACAATATGTTATCATAGAAAGTATCAATAAATTTCTAAAGTGAAAATATTAAGTGTATATAGAAGGTCGTTGAGAAATATATGGTATCTAAAATTGGATTGGAGCACATGGCCTCCTTTAGTTCCTCAAATTCTTTTTCTCCAATTTCTTTCCAATGGAAGGAGTCCTTATTTAATTAAATCTTGAGTGGTGTTTTTATGCTCCTATAATTTTTTAAAAACTAAAGATAATAACTTGTTAGCCTTAAAAACCTTTAATTTTATTTAGGGTTTTTATAACTTTCCATTATATCATGGCATTTGTCTTATGAGGGTCTACTTTGACATGTTTTTTTGATGTAGTATGACCTAATTAATCTACATCATGTACTATAAATAACACTTGGAAGGCTTGGCATAAAGTTGATGTTGTTCTAAAATTATCAATACCTTATTCCAATGCTAATTTTTCTTCCCATGTCTTAATATATATTTGTACATCATCAAAAAAGACCAAAATAATGTTTTTTCAAAAAAATCATAAATATGGTGTTCATCAAACTCTGAAGTATAGATCATTCATTTGTGAGACCAAAAGGCATTACCAAAAACCCATAATGGTCTTCAAGGGTTCTAAAATTTGTCTTATATATATCCTCATCTATGATTTTAATTTAATGGTAACATAAACAAAAACCCAATTTTTTAAAGTAGACAATACCATGTAACTCAGCTAGAAAAGCATCAATTAGTTGAATATGTAACTTGCCTTTGATTGTGTACTTGTTTTTTTCTCTATACTCTAGGAACCTCCTTTAGGTATCATAATTCTTATGCACCATTACCATAAGGGATGAATATTCAATTTAACTATGCCTGATAATATTAACCTCCAACATTTCTTATGCCATATTTTAAATATCACTCTTCTAAACATATGGGTACCTATATGGTTTGATGTTTAGTGATTTACTCATTGGTATTTATATAATGGAATGATCATGTTAGAATTTTGGTGGTAGTCATTTTTGAATTTCTCCAAAAATAATAGTTTATTTATGAATAATATTTTGTACATCAAGTTTTTTAGTCATAATTTTTCATTGTAATTTTAAGGAAAACATTTGTGCTACAAACCCATCTACCCACATTTTTATAATATTATACATTTTATGATAATTAGTACTATGGATACTTTTGACATGATCCACATAATTAAAATGTACTACATTTACAATGAAAAATAATTAACAAATCTTGTTTCATCTCTATCAAGCCCAAGTTTGTGATCCATTGGACTCCCAAAATTATGTCAGTCCCACCCATGGGAATAGAAAACATAGGAGAGTATATTTTTAATTTCCCATGGAGATTTTGATAATGTGGCATTCCCTAATCAACTGACTATGCCACCATCTACAATCATGACCTAAAAATATGGAGTTGGATAAAAAATGATTCAAGTGTTCTATAAACTTATTGTTGATTAATTTATGTTTACTTACTAAGTCAATTAGTAGCGTCACCTTTTATTTCTTGAGGAAAACCACAACCTTGAGGGTTTATGTAGTGTTAATACTTGAAAGTGTATGACATGAAATAGTTGGCTATGAATCTTTAGATTCCTCATATATGTCATCCTCACCCTCACCTAATACTTCATCATCCTCTTTGTTTTCATTATCCCCTTCAATGCATAAAATTTTATTCTCAACATATTTATGTTCTTTGATGTATTTTCTATCATAATTTAAAAATAACCTTTTATATTATTTCTCTTCAATTCATTAAATAATCAATCTTATAGGTTGAGGGAATGATTGTGTTGGATCAATTCTCTCATTTCCAGTAGTGAAATCCCATCATTGACTATAAATATTTCCTTTTATGTACATGTAAAGACCACAAACTTTGGTACTAAACTTAGATTAAGCATGAAAACATCAATTTTGATGTTATACTTGAGCCTAGGTAAGAATAAGTCATTAATGTTTTCTTCTATGATTTCATCCATGCATAAAAATAAGTTCTGTAATTACTAAATATAATCATTAATAGGCCCCATTTACATTAATATTTCTAATTGGATAATATAATTTTTTGTGACACTTTTATGGTAATGCATCTATAGTTTATTAATAAAAGCTACTAGGTAATAGTGATGTATTTATTTTTATTTTGAATGCATAACCAGCTATACCAAATCAAATACTCTAGTTAAATATATATATATATATATATATATATATATATATATATTCCATGAACACCTTATGTGAACATGGAGTTTGATGCAGATCAAATAATTTATCCATTTGATTTATCTAGGTGATGGGATCCATAAAATCAAACTTGTGCACCTCTATGTTTTACAAAATGCTCCTTGAACTAGTATTTGAGTTTTAATTATTTTTCATTGGGAGAAATTGAGTGACTTGGTAAAGAATTATTAGATGGTGTAATTTATAAAATCCAATCCAATATATTTTTTAATGTCCTATTGATGGTTATTGTATGTAAGGGAAAGTGAAGCTGGTTTATAAATCAATCCTAGCTTGGATAAGATAAATCACACTTACCCTTCCACTTACTAGTACATTTAGACAATCAAGGTCATTGTTTCTATTCAAAATTGCTTTCTACATTCAAAGAAGAAATAAGAAACTGAAATAAAATGGTCAAGGCTAGAAGTACCTGATATAGTCGAGCACACCGAAATCAGACGTTGGAAGATTCTCCTCTTTGGCTATGGAGGAATGACACCTGTGAAAAAGAGACTAAAACACGGAAAGATGTTAGTCAAAGATATGGTGGGTTGTCAGGCGAGCGCCCGATCCTGGAAGTATGAAGACTCCCTAGAGGGATATCAACCCACTGATAAAAAGCGTAATATTGGACGAAAGTAGATAATAAAAGATGAAATGATAGAAATAAATGACAGAAAAATTAAAATGTGTACCTGATAAGCGGCACTGTTCTGCACAGTCACCGGTGTCGGTCTCTGTGGTGCCAGCGTCGGTCTGGGAAGGTGCCGACGTCGGTTGAAATACCGTCGTCGATCAGGGTAGTGACCAGCGTCGGTCGGGGCAGGTTCTGGACAGAGTCTGGGCGAGTTGCAGAAGGTCTTGACAGGGTCGGGACAAGGTTTTAGACAGAGTAAGGTCGGGTTTTTGGTCGAGTCTGGGGGTTTGAAGCTTCAAGATGACAGAAATAGTGCACGAAGAATAATCAAGAAGAAATAAAATAAAACAAAGAAAATACTTACCTGTCGGAAGCCGTGATGAAAGTCATAGTGGAAGTTGCCTGTGCAGTGCTAAAAGAATGAACGCTGGAGTTGGTGGATGTTGGAGTTTTGACGCTGGAGTTTGGAGATCAGAGATTCAGATTGATTGATCAGGGTGATTCTGATGAAGGCCCGGGGATGGTTTCGAGAGATGGTTTGATAACCGTTTCGGGAAACCGATCGAGAACCGAATGGTAACTGATAACGGATAACGGGATGGTGACCGACATCGGCAGGATTGCCGACATCAGCCGATAAGTGACTGACATCGATGACATCGGTTGGGTAAAGACCGTCATCGACAGATGCATAATGAGGACAAAGTCTAGCTTTTAGTTCTCTGCTCATTGTTACATGCTGCCAGGGTCAAGGTTGGTAGAACAAGTGATCGACAAGGGTTAAATAAGCGAAGAAGAATAAGATGGGGAATGACCAGGGGAGTCGACATGATTTCGGTGTCTACATTTGCCCCTTTTTGTCTTGTTGGTTATTCTGACGAACTGCAAGACAAAAATAGGAGTGATTACCTCAGGTGAGGGATAAGGTTGATTTCATCTTGTTGGTTGTTTAAATGAACTGTAAGACAAAAATAGGAAGCGGATAGGTTGCCCTGATTATGGATGAGCTATTCCCCCTCAAAGCAGGAGTCGAGGGAAGGGAACCGAGAATTGGGTGCTGATTTGACAAAGAGTGGATGAAAAAGGGGTGAGGGTGAACGCTGCAAAAGTCGTGATTGCATGCATACCACTGCATGAGATGGTCAGGTCAAAAGTGTCACAGGTCAAGGGTCGAGGAGTGCCAAAATTGAAATAATTAGGCCCCAGCATTTAGTCATCTACTGATCGGGTCACTCAATCTAAGCTGAATCTCCAAATGGTCGTCATGTTCCAGGTATCCCGGGCTCAGGAAGTGCTCCTAGAAACATGAAAAAGTCACAAGTAGTGCGGATCAACCGGTTTGCGATCCTATACTTGTGAGGGTCCAAAAAGGTCTGCGCACAATTCTGCTAACCAGTCATGAGGTAGCATACATGCAAAAACAACCAAGGCAACAGTGTCTTGGAAGTAGTCGAGGTCAGAGGAGATAGGCATGATCTCCAATGGTTGGTGGTCGAGGGGAGGAATGGATGAAAGGATGTGGCCGAGCTAACCTTAGAAGACCCCATGTCAACTGAGTGCTGCCTACATAGCCCTAGTGATAGGGCCTCAGGCCAATGTAGTTTTCCCTAGAAGGGAGGTAGGGTCAAAGGGATAAAATGGGTCATGGTCAAGGACAAGATTATGGTTAAAAGAAGGAAGGTTTGTCCATCAGAGAGATGAACAAATGAGAATGGTCGAGCTAACCTCAGAAGACCCCATGTCAACTGAGTGCTGCCTACATAGCCTTGGTGATAGGGCCTCAAACCAATGTAGTTCAAACAAAGGGTCCGAGTGGTAGACAGGTGGTTAAAATGATTGATAGATTGGTCGATGATTGGATGTGGTTATGATGAAATGATGAGGAAAAAAGATGTTGCAGCCTTTTCCAAATGGTGTATTCTGCAACATTGGTTGAGGGGTTTTTCATCCCTAGCAATATTCCATATTCGTGATGGATGTATGCTAAAAATGAATTAAGGTTTATTTATGCTTCAGCAAGTATTGGTTTATGCTGAATATAAATTGTGGCGGGTCGATAGTTTCCATGTGT
The DNA here is from genome assembly GCA_037957365.1 of Torreya grandis. Lineage (NCBI taxonomy): Eukaryota > Viridiplantae > Streptophyta > Pinopsida > Cupressales > Taxaceae > Torreya > Torreya grandis. The sequence goes on along the minus strand of JARHVA010006650.1, from coordinate 848,760 downwards.
ATTGGTGTCCATAGAAACTAGGGTGAATAGGCTAGGTCATGTTGATGGTCTAAAAAGAGAGTTGAGTTGAGTCGATTGATAAGTGATGAAGGTGAATGTGACCAAAGTGTAGAAGAAGTGAAAAGCATATTGCTCTTTCATTGACAAGGACCAAAAAGATAGCATAGATAGGGGTTATGAGAACCAAGAGCCCCATTCATGCGTGACGTCGTTGACCATGGTTATGTTAGAGCGGTAATCGAATCACTTAGACATTAAAGTGAGCTTGAAGTCCCTTGAGCAGGTGATAGGAGGAGGAAAGAAGGGTAACCCATTTTAAGAGTAGAGATAACAATGCCCCTTTTTATAGGAAACCCTGAGACAACTATAAGTCAAGTCCATGACTTTTTTTTTTAGCACAGACTGATCAATGCGGGAAGCCTGCATAGAGATGTCATTTGTTTGGTGGTCAGGTTGTGAAGCTGATCAATGCGGGAAGCTTCTAAAATAGTGTTGTTTATTGCCAGATTTAGTCATAGCCATCCTTCGAGGGAGTGGTCTAGATTTTTGTTTAATAAAAGGGCTTTTGAATAGCTGTCCTTCGAGGGAGCAGTCTATTAATTACAGCAATGATAGTACAGCTGTCCTTCGAGGGAGCAGTCTACTTTTTGATTTTGATATTGATATAGTGACCATGGATATTGTGACATCTTGATTTTTTTTGACAGAAATGTGAGTCATGGACAAGATTATAGAAGGTCAAGGGCTCCCTTTTATGAGGACAAAGCATCCATACAGCATAAAAGGGTTATAGGAATTGTTAAGAGGAATAGGGTTGAAAGGAAGTAGGATTAAGAGGACGGGGATTGCTCAAGGGATGAGCTCAAGTTAAGTGTCAAGTGGACCAGTACTCGACTAGCAGTAGAACGGTCATAGATGCAACGCATTAAGAGGCTCAGGTTCTGGGCGTCCATCAAGAGAAGACAGATGGTAAGTCCCTGATCCATACTTGTGCGTGATAATAAAAGGTCTGAGCCAATTAGGAGCAAACTTGCCTCGTTTAATTCGCTCCATATTGGTCACATGTTGATTCTCTTTGAGGATGAGGTCTCCGATGTTGAAATCTCATTCTCACAGATTTTTGTCATAGGTGCGTTTGATGCGACGTTGATAGACATGGAGATGATTAAGGGCAGCAAGACGGCGTTCGTCAAGTAACTCAAGTTGAGCTAAGCGATCTTGACGAAAGTCATCATTGGAAAGGATATCATGTAGAGAAATGCGGAGAGACAGGATCTGTACTTCGAGAGGTAAGACAGCCTCTGTTCTGTACACGAGAGAAAAAGGGGTAGCACCCGTAGAGGTTCGGATGCTAGTGCGGTAGGCCCACAAAGCGAAGGGAATGTGAATGTGTCAATCCCTACCTATGTCACTGACCACTTTCATGAGAATTTTGGTGAGAATTTTGTTGGAAGCCTTGGCCTGCCCATTTGCTTGTGGGTAGTAAGGCGAAGAGAAACTGAGTTTGATGCCGAAGGAGTCGCATAGCTTTTGGACAGTTTTGTTTTTAAAGGACTTGCCGTTATCGGTGATGATTTTATGAGGGACACCAAAACGATAGATGATGTGGGTGTTGATGAAGTCGACGATCTTGTCAGCTTTTGTGGAGACGAGAGGAATGGCTTCCACCCACTTGGTGAAATATTCAGTGGCTGTGATGATGGATTGATGACGAAGAGACGAATGAGGATTAATCTCACCGATGAGATCTAAACCCCATTGAGAAAAAGGCCAGAAATCTTGAGCAATTTGTAAGGTGTGACTAGGAAGATGAAGCAAGTTAGAGTGCTGCTGACACTTGATGCAACGCCAAACATAGTCACTACAGTCTTGATGAAGGGTAGGCCAATAATAGCCCAGACGAATGATGCACTTGGCAACCGAATTCCCACTGAAATGTCTGCCACAAATCCTGTCGTGGACTTGTTGAATGGCTTGAGATGCTTCAGTGGAGGTGAGACAGTGAAGAAGGAGGCCATCAAAGCCTCGCTTATAGAGAAGACCCCCTAGCATGGTATAGCGAGTGGTACGCTTGATAAAAGCTCGTCATGCATTACTAGAGAGGTTGGGAGGAATGACAGAGAAAGATAAGAAGTCTACAAGTTTCTTATACCAAGCATCTTGTGGGCTAGGGTCTATAGTGTTGACATGATGAATGTGAGGAGAGATATATGAAGGCAACGGCACACGATGCACAGTGACAAAAAGTTTGGATGCAGATGAGGAAGATGGGATATGTGAAGCGAGAGAAGCCATGGTGTCAGCAAATTTATTCATGGATCGAGGAACAGTCTGCAGGAGGAAATGGTCGAAAGATGTAAGGAGAATGTCAACATGGTTTTTGTACCTTTGCAAAATTTCATTTTTACAGAGGTATGAACCGTTAACCTGATTGACGACGAGCTGTGAGTTGCCAAAGATGTTGATGGACTTGATACTGAGAGAGAGGGCGGTCTGAAGTCCCAAAATTAAGGCCTCATATTCAGCCATATTATTGGTACAATCAAAGTCAAGTTTAAAAGACAGAGGCATGGGCTCTCCTTCGAATGGAATGAGAATAACCCCAGCACCCCCACCTAGTTGACATTTGGAACCGTCAAAGAACATAGTCATCTGATAGGTGGTGTCATCGGAGGAAAGCGCAGCGATAGACTCATTAGGGAATTCACACTGCGAAGGTTGATTGTCAGGAAGAGGGGCATCTGCTAGTTGATTAGCGATGGTTTGCCCCTTGATAGATTTTTGCTGGATGAATTCAAGATCGAACTCAGCAAGCAGCATGAGCCACTGAGCCATACGTTGATTCTAATATGGCTTGGAGTGCATATACTTGAGAGGGTCAGTGTGGGTGATGACAAAGGTTTTGTGACTAAGAAGATAGTGGTGAAGCTTAGTAGCTGTAAAGACTAACGCCAAACAGAGTTTCTCGATATGGGTATACCGAGTTTCATAGTCGACCAGTGTTCGGCTGATGTAATAGACGGCTTGCTCATGGTGATGCTCGTCTCGGTGCGCGATCATGGCACCTAACAAATGGTGAGTGGCTGAGATATAAAGGGAGAAGGGTTGGTCATCTTTAGGTGGAATGAGGACTGGTGGAGAGACCAAATAGCGTTTTAAGGCTTCAAAAGCCTCTTGATAGTTCTTATCCCATGTAAAAATGATGTCCTTTTTAAGGAGATGATGAAAAGGTTGACAGCGGTCTGAAAGCTACGAGATGAAACGACAAATGGACTGGAGCTTGCCTTGCAAACTGTGAAGTTGCTTGAGATTAGTCGGGGGAGGCATTTTGAGGATAGCGTGAATCTTGGCGGGATCTATCTCGATGCCACGAAAGGAAACAATGAAGCCGAGAAGCTTGCCAGAGAGGACCCCAAAAACACATTTCTTGGGGTTAAGACGAACATGGTACTGAAGAAGATGAGAAAAGATGATTCTGAGAATGGTCAGATGGTCACGGCGAAGCTTGGACTTGCCGAGCAGGTCATCCACATAGTCCTCCATGATTTTGTGGAGGAGATCATGGAAAATGTAGGTCATGGCACGCTGATAAGTGGCACCTGCATTTTTCAAGCTGAAAGGCATGACTCGATAGCAGAAAGTCCCCCATGGGGTGATGAAAGTAGTCTTGTACTGATCTTCCAGAGTGATCAGGATTTGATTGTATCCTAAAAACCCATCCATAAGAGATAACATCTCATGGCCAGTCGTAAGATCAACAAGCTGGTCGATGTTAGGAAGAGGAAAGTCATCTTTGGGATAGGCTAGGTTGAGGTCATGATAGTCTATGCAGATCCGAATCCCCCCAGTTGCCTTGGTGACTGGGATGATGTTAGAGACCCACTGTGGATAGTTGATGGGCTGGATGAAGGAGACAGAAAGGAGGCGCTGAAGCTCTTCTTTGACAAGGAGGGCAACACGGGGATGCATCTTTCGAAGCTTTTGCCTGACATGCTTAGCCTCTAGTTTGGTGCCAATGTTATGGGTAACGATGGTGGGGTCGATGCCAGGCATATCACTGTAAGTCCAGGCAAAGGCCTTGCTATGGTCGAAGAGGAAATGGGTATAGTCAAGCTGCTCTTGAGCGTCTAAAGATTGGCCAATCTTTAAGACATGAGGAACATCAGAAGAAGGAAGGTTGATGTCAATGGTTGATTCATTTAACATAACCTGGGTCTCAGAAGGGAGGGAGCGCTGGATGAAAGAATCGTCAGCGCCCATGTAAGAAAGAATGGCATCATCGTCAACGCAGTGAACAGTGTGGATGGTTGCCAACTCATCTTCGATCATGCTGGGAAGAATGAGAGGGAGAGATTTGGACACCCCATTGAGCTGATAAGTCAAGGGGTCTAGGTGGATGGTGTTTATGGAAAAAAAAAACTAGGAGGAATGGAAACCACTGACTCCGTAGGTGAAGGTGGTGAAACAGGCGAGTGTGGAGGTGATTGATCAATGATTGGTTCAGGACAAAGGTCTAAAGGGTCTTGAGTGGGGTCGTGATATCCCAGACCATACCGTTTCTTGGCGTCATCATCATTGAGCGGTTGGATAGGCTGATGGGAGCCCTGCTCATAGCGTCCGAAACCAAAACCCTTCCATGCACACCTGTAAAGGTAAGTGTGTGCAAAGGCGGGGTTGCCAAGAAATGAAAAGTCTGATGTGAAAGGTTGAGGTGAAGAAAGAGGATTACCGTCAAGAGGAGCTTGATTAAGCCCCCCATAGACGAGGTTGGTGCGAAGGTGAAGGGGACCATAAGGTATGATCATCCCGATCCGATGGTCGTAGCTGGGGCTGTGATGAAGGCCTCCATACTCTTGTGGAGTTTGGAACATGTCTAAAGCTAGCAAGCGATACTCTCCCAATGAAAGTCTTTGGAAGACGTCTTCCATGGGGTCTGTGGTTATTGCTTGAAGGGGAGGTGTAAGGGCGACCGCCTGTTGCGAACTAGTCGAAGCTTCCACAGATGGAGGCAGTGCCGGGGTTAACGGCTTGATAGAAATGAGGACATCATTTGGACGGTAGGTGGTGTTGCATGTTTTGAAGGGCGAAGGGTCAGCAGGAATGGTGTGGACTTGTCCGTCATGCTCAAACTTCACACAACGGTGCAGGGTGGAGGGGACACAGGACATGGTGCGGATCCAGGGTTAGCCCAGCAAGATGTTGTATTAGAACTCTCCTTTGATGATGTAGAAGAGCTCGGGGACTGTGCGTGGACCAACACGAATATGAAGGATGACTGTGCCAATGGTCGTGGCAGTAGTGTCATTGAAAGAGTGCAAGATCGTGTCAGTTTTGGAGACGCAATTCTTGGGAAGAGCCAACTGATCAAAGGCATGGGTAGAAATGATATTGATGCTAGCACCCCTGTCAATCATAACATGTTTAATGCGTGTCTGATCAATATAGGCAGTGATGAAGAGGGTGGCATCCTGATCTTTCGTGTTGGATGTAGGAATCTCAGAATCACTAAATGTAATGGAGGCGATAGGAGCTAAGGAGTGGACAAGGGCAGCAAGTGGCTGGGGATCCTCGGGTTAGACCTCCACTGCCTGTAGGGCTTGGATGAGGGCCTGACGATGTTGGGGTGAGGTTTGGATGAGATCGTAGAGGGACATCTTCACAGGCATCTGGTGAAGCTGTTTCAACATGGAGTCGTGGATTGGTCCAGAAGAAGAAGAAGAGGAGGGTTGAGGCGCGCCAAGGATAGAAATCTTAGGCTTAGGTGGTTGAGGTGGATTGACAAAAGGGTAGGTCCAAGGAATGGCGGCTTTTTCTTTCACCTTGTCCTTCTATGACCTAGTGGTGATGTGAATGGCATTGATTTTAAAGATGGGAGGTGAAGATGATGAAGGGGTTGTAACTGGTTGATGAGATGTGGATGGATTTGAAGAGGTAGAAGGTTTATGAGAAGGAGTCAGGGGGTGGTCGAAAGTGTCCTCAAAGAGAAGAGTGTCTTTCTCTAGATAACGGCGAATGACAGCCTTGAGGGCACAGCAAGTCTCGGTGTCATGTCCTGGTGTACGATGATATAAACAAATCTTCGTGTCATCGAACCAGGAGGGTTTAGACCCGAGAGGTTGGAAAGGCTTGATGGGTGGAAGAGTTATGCTAGAAGTTTGCAAAAGTCGTTGCAAGATTAAAGAGTATGAACCCACTAAAGGATCCATGCTCATTGATATATGCGATGTCGGTGACTTTTGCTTGGGCAAAGTTGGAGGGGGTTTTCATACCACCTTCTGGGTTGATGGTGCGATGACAGGCTGAGACGGTACACTCTTCATGAGAGGTATCGCCCTTTTGGGAGAGGGTAGGCTAGTGGTCGGCAAAGGAAGCAAAGGAGGCAATTGGTTTTGATTAAAGGTTGGAGCGGGAAGGACTCTGGTTAGGGTTGAAGGATACGGACCCAAAATGGAGGGCAATGGTGAAGGAAGAGGAGGCATTCGCCTCTGTGGTTTGGCAGTCTTTTGTGATTTAGGTTGAAGACTACTGTTAGTTGAAGTTTGGTTTAAGTCCACCTTCACTTGTGGATGAGTGAGGTTGGAGACGGGGCGAATGCCAAGCGATTTGATAGGTTTAGGCGGAGTAGATGAGGGTTTTGGTTTTGATGAGGTTGATGGAGATGTAGATGGTCTAGAGGCAGAAATCTAATTTTTATTGATAGTCTTAGGAGGTTCTGCCATGGGAGGATTAGCAGCATGAGATGAGAGGACCCGGGCTTGTTGAAGGGCTGTGAGACGGTCCCACAATCCCTGATGTTCCACTTTCCTAGAAGGGAGAAGTTCGAGTCTCTCCACTAGTCGGGAAAATGGCTAAGAAGATGCGGGATGAAGTTTGGGCTCTTGAGAAGATGTCGACGGTTGTGGGACTGAAGGTAAGACGGGTGTAGTAGTCTCGGGCCCAAAGCACGGTGAAGTCGTAATAGGTTCATGTTTGGTTGGAGACGAAGGAGAGATAGGTTCTTCCCTGGGTGGAGAAGAAACTGGAGAATGAAGCTCCTGAAGCAGGTAAAGGGCAGGGATGATAGTGCCCTCCACCTGTGGTCAAGGAGTAGGAAAGGTTGGGTCCTCCATGGGCAGCAAGAAGGAAGATGGTGAAACTGGCGGTGCTGGTAAGGTCGAGGCATCCTCTAAAATGAGAGAAGTTGAGGGAGAACTAGCTGGTGAAAGAGGTTCATCCACATGTGATGGACTGATGGATGAACTCACCTCTTGGGGTTGGTTAGAAATGAGGGGCGAGACCGTATTGACTGTTCGAATATTATGTTCATGGGTATTGTCAGTCAAGGTCTGGACGTTGTTTTGGGTTAGTGGATAATTGGGAAACAGTTGTTTGAATATTTCGAGGTTTTGGTTGGGCGGTGCGTTTGGGTTATCCAAGATAAGATCGCCCTTGTCTAGCATGTCCTGGATGAGGTTTTTAAAAGTTTGACAGTGATCCGTATCATGGCCTTTGACACGGTGATAGTTACAAAAGTGGTTCTCCCTGTACCATGCAGGGATAGGTGTTGAGGGGTCGAATTGATGTGGTCAGATTGAAGGGAGATTGAGGACCCCCTGCTTGATGAGTTTATCCAAGATAGAGGCATATGACTCTCCAATTGGAGTGAATTGACGCTGTATGGATTGACGTTGAAAATTTTTATTGATGTAGTCTAATGTTGAAGATGTTGGTCGGTTAGTTATTGTTGAAGATGATGGTCTAAAGATGACAGTGTTTGCCGACCCCTTAGATTGAGAGTGGGCAGAAGAAGGTCTGGAAGAAGAATGGTCATTGGTTTTTGTGTTAGTGTTACACAATTTGACCTTATCTTCTTCAATAGCGCAGAGTTCAAGCTTTCGGGCCATGGTGAAGGCCTCATCGAAAGTGTGGAATGTTTGAACCTGCAAGGTGGATGAGATGTGACTGACACATGCTCGAGAAAAGAGCTCAATGAGCTCGGGTTGAGGTAAGGAGAAGGAGAGCTGGTTAATCAGGCCTCTCCAATGGGCGACAAAATCAACTACTGATTCGTCGTCAAATTGCCTAATGGAGTAAAGGTCTGTGATCGAGACTTTTTTAGTGATATTGATTGAGAAATGGTCAACGAATAATTGAGCGAGTTGAAGGAAGGAAAAGATAGAATGTCTGGCAAGGGAGCTATACCAGTCAAGGGCAGGGCCAGAAAGAGACATAGGAAACGTGCGTAAAAGTAACGCATCATCGTGGGCAATAAGGTAGCAGGCATGTCTGAATGCCCGTAGATGTTGTTGTGGGTCTTCCTTACTCTGAAAGCGAGTAAATTTAGGAAGCTCCCAATGGTTGGGGTATGGTCGGATAGGGACAGAAGGATGAATGGGCTCGTTATAAATCTGGTCATATGAAGAGATATTATTTGAATCGGAGATAGAAGCTTCGAGACTGGACATTTTATCCATCAGCATCTTGATGACGTCTGCTGACGGATTGGTGGACGGAGCACCCCTAAGGTTGTAAGGTGCTTGAAAGAGGCTAGAGGAGGTATACGATGTGGTCGGTTGTACCAATAAGGATGCAACATACGGATGACTAGTCGCAGGGGCAGAAGTAGAGGTTAAGGGTGGTTGCGTCATGAAGGTCGAAGGTATAAGTTGACTAGGCACCACCAAAGGTGGTTGAATAGCGGCACTGGTAGAGGGATAGGTTGGCACTCCTACATTTGTGGGTGCAAGAGTGTAAGGGGTCGAGACAATCAAGTTCTGATACGATGTAGAACTTGGTTGATTTGTAGATGATTGAGGGGGTAACGAAACCCCGATGGAGGTCGGTCTAAAAATAGACGAAGAGGCCAAACTTTCCATATTGGCCACGGTTGAGTTAACGGTTGAGGCGAAAGGCTGAGTCATAAAGGGTTAGGTGGCGAATGGTGTGGATGTCGTCGCCACGTCACCCAAAAGGTCTCGCATTGGGTTTCTCGCGAGATAGTTTTGGAGGGCTACGGTATTAAGGTCCAAGAATTTTTTGAAATCCTGGTCCCCTTCAGGGATGATGGGAAGTTGAGTCGGGGTCAGGGTCAGTCCTGTAGGAGTTCTTTCAGTCTCTGAGTGGAACTCCATGATAGGACGGGTTAGAGATGGGGTATACGAAAGCAGTTGACGGCCAGAGTGGTCAAAAAAAGGGCCTTGGTTTGACTGTGTGTCAAAACCATAAAAGGCGAGAGAGAACGTCCTTACACGCTCAAACAAGCAGATAAGAACTAAAAAGATGAAGACACAAGCAGATCCTAAAACTCTAGAAGTAAAATTTTTAGGATTATAGTGGCTTATGCCTTAGAATATGTGTTTGGGGAGAATTGGCTTTGTGAGTCGGGTCCTAGAAGAAGTCTATGGATGGTTTCAGGTTTTGTTATGGTGCTCAAGAAGTCTGTGTTAGGGTCTGGTACGTGGCCTGGTGCTAAGGAGCAAGCTCCCCTCACTTCACGATTCTAGTGGTTAGCTGGTTTCGCTTAGCCAAGATATACCTCGCCTAGAGATTATCCTCTGCCAGAGAACGGAGTGGGCTTCCCCCTTGGTGATGAAATCCAAGTAGGGTCACCGGGACGGGTAAGGTATCTGCTGGGGGATGAAATCCCAGTCGGGCCTTGTCTCAGGTAAGTTAAAATGTTTATTTTGTACAGGTGGTTTGGTCGTGTAACATCAAGTGATCTAGATTAATTCAATATGCGGTTTAATTACTATGTGTGGTCTAAGAGATGCAGGCAAACAGAAATGAATGCAAAGTGTTTTAATGTCCAAGTTGAAATGTTCGTTCGTATGAAGACGAATGGAGAAAGAGTCGAAGAATATGAGTTTTAGCTAGTCTAGAAGTGCAAGAAAGAAATGTTCATTTTAGTTCTACTTATGATGTCGTTTAAGAAGAGATGAAAGGAGGCGAAAAGGAAGAAACCTAATGCGCCTAAATGAACGAAAGAAAGAGAGAACCCAAGGAGGACCTAGGGTCCCACCGGGCGTGCCAGAATGTTTCTGTGCAAAATTGCTTTCTACATTCAAAGAAGAAATAAGAAACTGAAATAAAATGGTCAAGGCTAGAAGTACCTGATATAGTCGAGCGCACCCAAATTAGACGTTGGAAGATTCTCCTCTTTGGCTATGGAGGAATGACACCTGCAAAAAAGAGACTAAAACACGGAAAGATGTTAGTCAAAGATATGGTGGGTTGTCAGGCGAGCGCCCGATCCCGGAAGTACGAAGACTCCCTAGAGGGATATCAACCCACTGATAAAAAGTGTAATATTGGATGAAAGTAGATAATAAAAGATGAAATGATAGAAATAAATGACAGAAAAATTAAAATGTATACCTGATAAGCGGCACTGTTCTGCACAGTCACCGGCGTCAGTCTCTGTGGTGCCGGCGTCGGTCTGGGAAGGTGCCGACGTCGGTTGAAATACCATCGTCGGTCGGGGCAGTGACCGGCGTCGGTCGGGGCAGGTTCTGGACAGAGTCTGGGCGAGTTGCAGAAGGTCTTGATAGGGTCGGGACAAGGTTTTAGACAGAGTAAGGTCAGGTTTTTGGTCGAGTTTGGGGGTTTGAAGCTTCAGGATGACAGAAATAGTGCACGAAGAATAATCAAGAAGAAATAAAATAAAACAAAGAAAATACTTACCTGTCGGAAGCCGTGATGAAAGTCATAGTGGAAGTTGCCTGTGTAGTGCTGGAAGAACGAACGCTGGAGTTGGTGGATGCTGGAGTTTTGACACTAGAGTTTGGAGATCGGAGATTTAGATTGATTGATTGGGGTGATTCTGATGAAGGCCCGAGGACGGTTTCGAGAGACGGTTTGATAACCGTTTTGGGAAACCGATCGAGAACCGAATGGTAACTGATAACGGATAACGGGATGGTGACCGACGTCGGCAGGATTGCCGACGTCGGCCGATAAGTGACCGACGTCGGCGACATCGGCCGGGTAAAGACCGTCGTCGGTAGATGCATAATGAGGACAAAGTCTAGCTTTTAGTTCTCTGCTCATTGTTACATGCTGCCAGGGTCAAGGTTGGTAGAACAAGTGATCAACAAGGGTTAAATAAGTGAAGAAGAATAAGACGGGGAATGACCAGGGGAGTCGACACGATTTCGGTGTCTACAGTCATGACCAAGATGGGTCCACTATACCTAACCAAGGGGTCCCTTACCACAATAATATAAATAAAGAGGATTTCAAATCCTCTATTCAAGTAACACCATGTGATAACCCTAGCTAGGTCCTATGTTTTCTTATTCACAAAGTAAGTGACAAAGTAAAATAAAATCTAACCTAGAGCTCGCCAAAGCTTATGATACAAAATGGGGGTAATAAACATAAAATTAAACATGCATAGAATAATTATAATTAAGATAGTATAGATAAAATCCTAAAGCATGGAGAGAGAAATACATTCAAAAGCCATTACTCATGATACTACTATCTAGTAAAATGGAGTAATAGCTAGAGATACTTACCTTGAATATGAACCCATCAAGACTCAATTTATCCCTTGGCCAAAGGCTATTCTCAAGAGGTTTTTGTGGTATATAAAGAACACTAAGATAGGTCGAAGTATCCAAGGTTTTTCCATAAGATTTTTTTTATCCAAATGTAAACCCTAAGAAATGAATCCTCAAGTAGAATTGTGGAAGATCAAATTATAATGAATAAAAAATGAATGATTAAATTTATCTCTCTCAAAAATGATGAAAATGATTATATATAGTTGGATCTAACCTTAAACCCTTCTAAAATTTTAGTTGAGAGAGTCATCCCAATTGACCCTATATTATTAATTAATTAAATCAAGTTAGGTCCCAATATGGGTTGGTCAAGGTGAACCTAGCCCACAACATGATAAGATATTTTAATTATAGGGTTGGCATAGGCTAAAATTATTTAGTAAATGTCAAAAATAGTTTTTGGCTTAGGTAAGGGATATTTGAGGTAGTGAATTACTTGGATGAGTGTGTAAAGGAGGTGTAAAATATTAGGGAAGTGTAAAGGAGAGGTTTGTGTTGGTTACAAGTGGTGGTATAGGGGACAACAATATTGTGAAACACTATTGGTCTACCCACCCCTTTCCTAATACACCCTTTAAGGCATGAACTCAAAGAGATTGAGACTTGATGTGTTCCTACAAGACAAAAATCATTAGTAATTGATAATGTTTGAAAATATTATGTGTATACATATTCCCCACTTGAAGCTCATCTCATGTCACTCAGGTGTAATATGGGATGGTGCTTTGGGAAAAGAACACAGTAACACACAAAACTAAAGTTAAATAAATTGCATTACTTTAAAGCATAAAATAATTGAAAGTAAATGTTTAAAACTAAATAACTAGAAATAAAAGCAATGTGTGTGTACCTTGACTTACCTTTACCTTTGAATGGTTATCTATTGTGTTTTTAGTTTTGATCATGGAGGGTGTAGAGATTGATTTGGATAAACCCAAGGATATAAAAGTAAAGATTAAAAGTAAACAAATGTGGAAAATCCAAGATAAGTGAACTATGTAGGCATAATGTACTTGGAAATTTGGTAAGCTAGGGTGATAAGTTATAAGTTAGGATCGAATAACCAAATCAAAATTTAGATTAAATTGAGTAACCAAAAATCCAAGGCTACTAAATAACCAAAAAACTCAAACAAGTATATCTTAAGTAAGAAAGTTAGACAAACTAATTCAAACTAAGGATACAATTAAAAAAATGGTAATCAAACATTAATGTGAAATTATTAAAAATCCTTAATTAAAAAAATATGGGCAATTAATGGTAAAACAATATTGATGAGTGAGTAGTAAAAAAAATTATTCAATCATTAATGGAAAAAGTACATAAAATGGAAAACAAAATTGGTGGGTGAGAAGTAACAATTCAACCTCAACCAACAATGGAAAAAGTACATGAAAGTAGAAACATACACAGCTATCCAAAAAATATAAGTATAAAAATATAGAAATGGATGTAGTTATCCAAAAAAGGGGAGTGATAATGAAAAAATTAAAATAAACTAAAATAATCCAATAAATGTAAAACAATGATATAAAGAAGATAATCCATTGTCATTCAAACATTTTTTTTCTAAATATAGATAAAATTGAAACAAATTAGTGTTAGAATGTTTTAAGATGTGAATAAGAGGGAATATGTAAGTGGGGAAACATATTTAGAATCAAACTTTCTTGTTAAGGGGGGATTGAAATGGGTGGTTGGGGAAAATAGGGACAAATCAAGGTAGAGAAATGCTTTATCAAAGTAAAGATACTTATATTAGGTTTTTCATAATAAGATGATAGATGACATTAAGGAAACTAAAGATCTTATCCTAACCACACAAATATTGGGTTATCAAATGAAGTTTGAATATCATCCCATGAAAGCTATATGCATGGAAATTAAAATGGACCTTCCTTCTCACAACATGTTCCTCATTCTTTAGGACCACTTACATAGTCATCGGTATACTATAAATATTGGGTAAGTATGTGGGAAATTAGGTAGAACTATATTTTTTTGGATTATCCTATCCCAATCTACTAGCCCAACAGACCCTAATGGACCTTGGCTCTATCATGAGGCCAATATGGAGTTTGAGCCTTGATTGGAGATATGAGATGTGATATAAATCATGTATTTTGGTGTGATTTTGAATTTTTGATTTTTTAATTACCTTTTGATCATTGCCTTTTGTTTTAAATTATTTATATTTTAACTTTTAATGGATTTTTTAATTCCCTATCCATATAGATCTAGAGAACCAAACATGGGTGCTAAAAATGACTATCATTTGAAAAATTGAGAATTAGTGGCTAAGAAAGAGAACTTAGAGAGTATGGTGTTTAAGATTCTTGTTTATTCATGTGAAATAAAATTTATATTTTTTATTTTACCTTGGTTTATCCTAATTGAAATGAAATGAAATGAAATTAAGGGGAATGAACATGAAACAATTTAAATAACTTCAAATTATAAAAAATGTGATAAAGTGAAAATAGATACAATGATAGGTAAGGATTATTCCTAATCATAAGAATATATGTAAGTATATGAAAACATGCTAACATATTTTGTTGTGAAATTTTTATATACAAAAAAAAATGAAAATTGAAGCTGAGAATATGGGATCGCAAACTTGTAACCATTTCTTAACATTCTATAAAGGGAACACTTAGGTTAAAAATGTGTTTTTAAAGAAAATATGGTGATTTTATGAAGAGAGCCTAATACTATCCATGGTCTACACTATAACTCATAAAATAGAAACCCAAGTGGGTGCACAAAGCATTGGAAAAATGGAAAAAAATGTATTTATGAGCAGATCCTAGTTTTATCCATGGTCTTACACTGCAACTCACAAAATAGAAATCTAAGAGGGTGTAAAAATTACTATAAAATAAAAAACTATATATGAAAAATCATTGTGTGAAAGTAAGAGGAATTCATGAGGAAAACTAGGTCATATCTATGGTATTACAATGCAACTCATGAGAGAAATAAACCAAAGGACCAAGGTAAGGAACTAAGGTTTGTGTAAAAAAAGACTACCAAAGAGGGTGAGATCCATGTATAAATCCTATAAGAAGTGTTAGTAGGATAGTATATAAAGTTATGATAAGAAGGTAAATATCTAAGAAAAATATTTCTTCAAAAATTACACATTAGTGGGTTCTTTAAAAATATGGCCTTCATTAGTTTGGAGGTGAAATGTGTTAGGAGCAAGAATTTGTTTTGATAAATAAGAGCCCCACAATGTTTTATTATATTTTCCTTATTTATAATGGGTTTAATATAACTTAATGATGATATCACCAACATTAAAATTGCAAACTTTAACTTTTTTATTATGATATTTGGTGATATGAACCTTGGATTGGTATTTATGTTTTAGCATGACTAGACAATGTTCAATGAAAAGATAGAGAATGATCCAAGAGTATCCCCCATTAAAATAATACCAATCCAATATCCTTCTAATTACCTATTTTATTTAGTCTCCAAGCACAAATTTTGAGGCAAAAGGAGTAGAGAAGGGAACATATCTCATATGAAAGTATATATAAAAATAATGGTTTGGGGGCTTGGCCACTCATTTATTCATTCATATCATTTTCCAATTTTCATTCCATAATGTGGGGCTAAGAAACCCATGTAATTCCTTAATATTTCATATACTCTTTTACCCATGTAATTCCATAATGCCTATGTAATTCCCTAACTGAATTGCCAAATTACCAAAGAAACCCTCAAACCTTATAAAGGGCACAACGTGGAGGGTTAACGTGGCCTTTGATGACCAAGAATTCTTTACTTTACTTAAACATTTTGATAAAGCCACCCACCACCAATGTGGGATTAAAAAAAACAACTAAAGTTGTAGGATTTACTAAAGGGGATCGAACTTTAACCCATTTTGGTAAAAAGATAAGCCTTAACCGCTAAACCATGGGAGGAAAACAAGTATAAAAAGGTATGGGGTATCATTTTTAATGATATATTAGAGCTTACGAAGTGTTTTTCACTTTATTTTATAGGATTTAAATTTGGAAGAGCCAAAGTACATATATTTATGTGATCTTGACTAAGCAGAGGACATTGACACATAGGGTTTTGAGGATTCATTTTTATGTACTTTGATATTGTAAGTTTTACATCAAGATATTAATAGATCAGTCATGCTAGAGTAGACCCAAGGATGTAGACAATTATTGAACCTTGTAAATAAATTATTTTTTTATTCTTTATTGCTTTTATTTAGTTTTTCCTATTTATAAGCAAAAATCCATTTTCAAAGAAAGTTATTTATCAAATTATTTAAGATCATTATTTGATAACATTAATGGATCAATTTGGTATTAGATTTGGTGATTTATGCTAGATAAAAATATTTTTAAATTTTAAGTGGATTGTTTATGTTATCTAGGTTAATATCTAGATGTGGTGAAGGTGAATTAGAAGAGTACAATCTTGATATAGGTACATGGCATGCAATTCAAGAAACACAAATGGAAGGGGAATCAGATCAATAATGAGACTTTCATCAATCTTTTGAATAAAATAAAAGCATGATATAAGAGCTCAATCATGAAAGGCAAAGTCAAATTGAGTGGAAAAATAAAGGTAAAGAAGAAAAGTAAATTCCTTAGTCTCCTCAAACTCCCAGTGCAAGTGATGATAAACCATTAAAAATATATAAGTCTCTTCCCTCTTTAACAATTGATATTAAGTTTTAGTTTCCTATATATAATAGAGAATTGAAATCAAACAAAGTGGATATTTAGATCAATCAAATTGATGTATACTACAAGATTTAAAATATTGTAGATGAAAGAGCAAAAATTTATTTATCTACACTTTAGATGGGTGGTAAAGCACTAATCTGGTAAGAAATCAAGTGACAAGCAGATTTGGTCAAACAATTTAATGTGACTTCTTCTTGGAATGAATTGATTTTTTAGTTACGTAAGTAATTTTATCCATTGGGCTACATGAAACAAGCCATGATGGATTGGAACACTCGTAGGAAAGATATGGGACAAAGTGTACAAGATTATACATAGGAGTTTAGGAAGCAAGCTTTGCATTTGAATATTCCCTTACACACACAAGAGACTTTGATGAAGTATATTGGTGAGTTACATAGTTATCTATGACATATGATACTTGTTTTAAATCATATTAATCTAGATTTTATTTGTGTACAAGATACTCACTTGGTAGCTAGGGGAAAATGCCTAAATAGAGCCTTCCTAATCAAAAACCCAAGCAATATAAAAGAAAGGACAAAGGTTTGAAAGGAAAAGGTAAGAATAAAATGACTTATATAGTTAAAAAGGAAGATGAAAAGCCATTTTGTAATCATTAAAATAAAAATCATGATGAATTTAAGTGTTGAAAATTACATCTAGAATTAAAACCTAAATGGTTTAATAATAAGAAAGGAAAATAGAAGAAAACCAATAGTGTGGTGCATGATCTTGGATCTGATTATGGTGATGAGACCAAGATCATGACCATGAGTTTACAAGGTTGTAACTATTCCTCTTTTTATATAACTAGTTCATCTAATGTTTCATCTTCTTATAAATGGCAATCTATGCATGATGAGAAGAAAATAAATGAACCTTTCTACCTTAGAGTTGTTTCTAAGCATACTAAAATAAACACTCTATTTGATAGTGGATCTCAAGATAATCTAATTTTAGAGGAGGTTGTGAAGAAATTGGAAATCCAAAACAAACCACATCCTAAGCCTTATCCTTTTTCTTGGGTTTGTGATGATGCAAAATTATAGGTAACAAGAACTTGTAGACTCAGATTTACCATTACTAACAAGTTCATTAATGAGGTTTATTTGGATGTTGTTCCATTAGACATTTGTTGTGTGGTTTTGGGAAGCCCTTATATTTATGATCATAAATAAATATTAAATAGGGAAGAGAATAATTACTTGATTATTAAAGATGTGATTGAATATATTGTTAGAGCTCATCATGTGAAAATAATTTTTTCTTTGGTTACTATAGGGTAGATGAAAAGGCTTGTAAATTCAAGAAAGAATTTTGTCCTCATGGTGATCAAATCCAAAGAGAAAGATCATGAAAAGGATTTTGATAATTGTGATCCTAAACATTGTAATGAATTGGTTAAAATTATTTCTAGCTATGATGATGTTTTTTGGAATCCATAGAGTCTACCTCTTAGAAGAGAGGTTCAACATGAGATACAATTATTGAATGGTGCACCTCTTCTTAACATTGGTATGTATATATTACTCATGGTTGAAAATAAGGAAATCAAGAAGTAGGTGATGGAACTATTGGAAAAAGGAATTATCTACCCAAGTTCATCCCCTTGTGGTTTGCCTATCATTTCGTTGCCTAAGAAAGATGGCACATGGTGGATGTGTGTATATTTTTGTGCCTTGAATAAAATCATAGTGAAAAATAATTACCCTCTTCCTCGCATTCATGATTTATTATATAAATTTATAAAATCTAATTGTTTCACTAAGTTAGACTTAATAACTAGTTATCATCAGGTGAGAATCAATGAAGGTGATATTTAGAAAACTACTTTTAAAACAAAATAGGGTTTGTTTGAATTGCTTGTTATGGATTTTGGATTATGAAATGCACTAACTACATTCATGCATGTGATGAATTACGTTTTTTAGGCCATTCATTGATGATTTTGTGATAGCCTACTTAGATGATATTCTAATTTTTAATCAATCATGGGATGATCATGTCATTCATATTCAAAAAGTATTAGATACTTTGACAAAGGAGAAAATGTATCTGAATATGTCTAAATGTGAATTTGGGAAAAATATTTGGTTTATTTGGGTTATGTTGTGGGACATGGTCAATTGAAATTTTATCTCACGAAAGTTGAGGTAATTATTAATTGTCCTAAACCCAATAATGTAAAAGAGGTTAGGAGCTTTCTTGGTGTAGTTCAATACTAGAGAAAATTTATTGATAAATTCTCATTTAGTGCATCTCCTTTACATCCTTTGACTAGAATTAAGCCAATCTTTCAATGGGGAGGAAAACATCAAAGAGATTTTGATATAATGAAAGAGAAAATAAGTATTTCTCTTGTCTTAGCACTTCCAGATCTGTAACAGCCATTTAAAATTGAGATAGATGTAATCAATTATGCTATGGGGGTAGTTTTTATGTAAAAAAGGAAACTAGTTTATTACCATTTCGAAACCTTCAAAAGTGTGGTAATAAATTATCCTAATTATGATAAATAATTGTATTCTTTGGTTTAGAGTGTGTAGAAATAGAAGCACTATCTGATGTGCAAAGAGACATTGATTCAAATTGATCATTAGCCACTATAGTATCTTTAATCACAAACCAAGATACAACAATCAAGACATTTTTAGTGGATAGTATTCTTGAATTATATTCACATTGTGATAAGGTAAAATAAAGGTACACAAATCAATATTTCTAACATGATTTCTAAACCTCCTAATATTGCATTAGTTCTTTTATAGAATAGTTCTTCAATGCATGAAAGTTATAAAGAATAATATATTAATGATGCTAACTTTAAGGAAGTGTATGAATATTTGACAAGTGGTAAACAGGTGGGAGAAGTTGACTATCATGTGCATGATGGACTCTTATATCATTTTGGAAAAATCTATATTACACATGATGAATGAGTGCATATGGTTAGAGAAGCTCACATTTCTCTTATTTCAGGCCACTTTAATGTGGTGAGATAATTACACAATTACAAAGGTATCATTATTGGCCTCATATGCAAGAATTTATTGCAAAATATATAAGGAGTTGTATTCTTTATTGTAAAATTAAGCCTTTTTATAGGAAATTCGATTTATATACACTTTTCCCTATTCCTAATAGACATTGGGAAAATATTTCATGGATTCTATAGGAGGTTTACCTATGAAATGAAGGAAACATGATTATATCTATGCCATTGTTGATAAATTTAGTAAAATATGTGTATTAGTTCTTTGTACTAAACATAATACTGGTGAAGGGAAAACACACTTATTTTTTCAACATGTTTGGGTTCATTTTAAATTACCCACAGCTATAATCTATTATCAAGATTCTCAATTTCTTAGAAATTTTTGGTCAACTTTGTGGGACTTGATGAACACTAAGCTGAAGAAAAGTACTACATTTCATCCACAAATCAATAGATAGACAAAGGTGGTCAATCATATAGTGATACATCTAATCTAAGGATATTATAAAAAATATCCTAAATTATGGGATGAACATCTATGTTATATGCAACATGATTATATTCGAGCACTACATTCTTCCACACAAAAGTCTCCTTTTGAGAATTGTTTTGGTTATCTACCTAAGTTACCATTGGACTTCACATTTTAGAAGGAATCAGTTATAGATGGATGAGTTGATGTTGAGAAGCCCAAGAAGTTTATTTAGAAGATAAAATTGAGTCAACAAACTATTAGGTAATAGTTGAATAAAATTTAAGAAAAATACAAAGCTAGGCATGATAAACATCAAATTGATCATTATTTTCAATTTGGTGATCAAGTATGGCTCCATATTAGGAAGGAGAGGCTAATAGATGAAGGTAAAAATATTGAAAAAATTTGATATGGTCCATTTAAATTTTTTGAAAAGATTGGTAATAATTATTTTTTATTAGATTTAACACCATACATACAAATTTATTCCATTACAAATGTTGAAAATCTAAATTTATATGAGCCTCCTATCATTCTAGATTATGATGAAAGTGTTTATGTATCTTTTATTAAATATTTTACTCTAAATAATCTAAATGAATTATAGGAAGGTACCATTCTTGATAGGAAAGTGATAACTTCATGAAGAGGTGATGTTGAATATCTTTGTGTGGGTCTAAAAGGGACACATCCAAGGAAGGATAAGTGGATGGAAATTGGAAAAGTGAGGGAGAAATACCCTCACCTCATTTCAAGATAAAATGATTTTTAGAGGTCAAAAATATCCTCAATGGGGAGGAATGATTCAAGAGGATCCCCCATTGGAATCATATTGATCCAATATTATTCTAAGTACATGTATTATTTAGTCTCTAGGCATGAAGTTTGAGGCAAAAAGGAGTAGAGAAGGGAACATATCACATATGGAAGTATATATAAAAAATAATGGTTTGGGGGCTCATCCACCCATTTATTCATTCATATAATTTTCCAATTTTCATTCCATAATTTGGGGTTAAGACACCCATGTAATTCCTTAATATTCCATATACTCTTTTACCCATGTAATTCCATAACAACTATGTAATTCCCTAATTGAATTACCAAATTACCAATGAAACCCTTGAAGCTTATAAAGGGCATGACATAGGGGGTTAACATGGCATTTGAAGACCAATCATTCTTCACTTTATTTAAACATTTTGATAAATCCATCCACCACCTATATGGGATAAAACAAAATAACATAAGCCATAAGCTTTGCTAAATAGGCTCAAACTTTAACCCATTTTGGTAAAAATATAAGCCTTGGTCGTTAAACCATGGGTGGAAAACAAGTATAAAAGGGCATGGGGTGTCATTTCTAATGATATATTAGAGATTATGAAGTGTGTTTATCTTCATATGATAGGAATTAAATCTTAAAGATCCAAAGTACATATATCTATGTGATCATGGCCAAGCAGAGGATGTTAATGCATAGGGTTTCGAGGATTTGTTTTGATGTACTTCAATATTGTAAGTTTTGCATCAATATATTAATGGATCAATCATATTGGAGTGGACTCAGGGATGTATACAATTGTCAAACGTCATAAATAAACTTGTGTTGTTTTCTATTGCTTTTGTTCATTTTTTCCTATTTATAAGCAAAAATACATTCAATTATAAATAGTTAAAAATCCATTTTTAAAGAATGATATTTAATAAATTATTTAAGATCATTATTTGATAACATGAATAAATCAGAGAGTATTAAGGCAAGATTCACATAATTCTTCATCTATAATGATAGCATGAAGATATATATGTAAGGAGGGAAGTTTGATTTATAATGGTAATATGGACTCAAAACCATTGACCATGGAGAATAGTGTTACCTCAATGGTAGTACGTATACTAGTATGATATATAGAGCAATTTTATAAATCAAGTTAGTTCATGTGTTAGTAAGGAAAACCAATAATAAGCATAGAGAACCTAACATGTTAATCCCACTCCCTCAAGGGGTGGTGTCAATGAAATCCATAAAATAATGAAGAAATCAAGACAAATAATACCACCCAATAGTGTTTTTCCTTCAAATATAGTCCATAAACATGTTTTTACCTAGATTTGGTACTTTAAGTCTTTGTTAATGTGATTAGATGAGTGCCTATGTCATATCTTGTATCACCAATGGATTTGGCTCCTTGATTGATCAATTTTGAGGAATTAGTGAATCTCTTCTAGAAATATTTTTGTGTAAGTTATTTTCACTAAAAATCTTGGTGGTTAGTCTATGGTGGATCATGTATTTATACTTTTCTAGAAATGTTGAGAATCAACTGTGACCATCCATCTTGAGATCAAGATTTGTGGCCAAGGATTAATTTAATTTTGGAGTATAAATAAATTAATATTTTAGAGCAAGGGAGCATTAATAAATCATGGGTGGTCTTAAGCCTAATATTTATCTCTATTAATGCTTGGTTCTTGACACCCTTTAAATAATGTTATGTGTGATGGCATGGCCCAAATATTTTGATTTATAAATTTCTAATAATATATATTCAATAACTTTTTATGGATTTTCCATTTAAGATATTAATTTGATTTGATTTACTTAATGATTTTACTTAGTATTTTGTAATTCTTGGAAATTGGTCACATGTTTAATCAAATTGGTTAAAAATGTCAATTTACTTGGTCATAATTTGACTATATTTGAATCAAAGGATGATAATAGTTGTGAATGGTGAATTTCCTCATGTAAGGACACAGGCACAAATCAACACTTACACATGATGTGTGTAAATGAATTAGAGCATTTAAATGGTCCAAAATGATAATTTACTTGGTTAAAAACTTGACATAGAGTGAATTAGATGAACATAGAGTTTACATAAAATTCATTGCTCCATTTAGGGATACATGAGTGAAAATAATCACCTAAACATGATGTGTGTGGATTAATAAGATCGTTTCAATGATTTTGGTCTAGATTATCTGTTATTACATAATGTCATTTAGATTTACAATTTGAGCACAACAATGATAATAATTAGATGTATATATTTCCCCTATTCAAGGAGGTGTGGTGAGACATTGGGTTGAAGCAAAAACTTTCTAAAGAATAAAAAGGTCTCTTATAAAATTCATAATTAGAAGGAAGTAAATTTTTTTCTTGTTTTTTGCTAAATTTTGCATGAGTCATAGAGAAATGGGGTTATGAAAATGCCCCAAACAACATCTGGGTAGCCCTTGATGCCCCCTCGAGGAGAGGATATAAAAATTAATTATTTGATGGGTTGGAACTCGATCAGAATAAAAAATAATCATGTAATTTAGAAAATGGGGATAAAAATGGAAAAATTAGAAGAAAATGGTTTTAAAAATGGATAATAGGGTGATAATGAGTGCCCTAAGAAGATAGTGGGGTAACAATAGGCCTAGGGGGGAAATTTGAAAATTTTACTATAAGTTTACCCCAAGGGGGTAAAAATCATTCAATTTTACCCTCTACTATTATAATTCAGAGCTTTGATAATTGTACATGAGAGAGCTAAGGAACATAGCTAATATCTCCTGTGATAGATACCTTGGAGAGTGCATCTAAGAATACTAATGACCATTGAGGAGTGGAACATCGATAGGTACCTTTTTGGGTTTTTAATTTTTACATTTAATTTATTTAAGAATAGGTATAAGTAGGACTTTAGGTGATCTCTCCATTTATATAATTTTTCAAGAAATAAGGTCACCATTAAAAATGATGATTTTCCATTAAAAATGGAAAGGTCAAGGGTTCTTTGGTAAGGTCATGGACCAAAATGGTGATTTCACCACTTTATCATGATGACCTCACCAATTTTGACAAAAATCATTGGTCAAATGGTGGGATTGCCAAGTCAAATGGTGAAATAGTGGAAAAAGTGAGGTCACCCTACCAAATGGAAATAATGCCCTATAGATTAGTGAATTCATAAACCCATAAAGGAAAATGGTAGGGTCAATCTGCTAAATGATGATATGGCCCTGTGAAATGGTGAGATCACTAGAAAATGGCAAGGTCACCAGAAAGACCAAATAAGGTAGATGAATAGAAAATGGGGCTAATATAAGATTAGTCTAAGCCCAAAATTAGAAAAAAATGAGATATAATTTAGTAATTAGAGAGAAAATGAAGAAATGACTAACTTGGTTCCTTGTGTGGTGACTTCTAGGAGTGATTTGGGGTCTTTACAACACATGATTGACACTCCCAAGTGTTATGGTCATAAGGTATTTAGATAAAGGAGATCTTAGGTATACTAGAGGATATAGATTTAAATCACCTAGCTCAACCACTAGTGATTCATATACATAGATCCCATCTATCATGCTTGTAGAGATAAGGCACTCTGAGACATCAAATTTCCATTTATTGACTTGGGAGGCCATAGTGACCTTAGAGGTTATATATAGGATACTATGATTGCCTATGTAGGGTTAGAGGATTTCCTCGATGTCAATAGGTTGATTAGTTATGCTAAAGTACTTGTTAGGCATCATAGACCTTGAGTTAGTGTAGGGGACCCTAGATATAGATGCATTGGATGATCTGAATTAGCCTCCAAACCTTGGGCCAAGAGAAGCAATGGTAAGACTACTAGTAGTGGCACTAGTACCAGCATAGGGGATAGTTCCCCTAGAGATTTTTATTTTGATGGCTCTTATTAGCAACCTTCTACTTCTAGACAAGAGAAAATAGTTTTTCTAGATTGGCTTGATTGGAGTCTTATAGGATATGTATGATCACTCTACATAATTTTCATGGGGGGCCATCATTTTGGTCCAACTCTATCAAAATTTACACATGATAGAATATCATAGAGGGAAAAGCATCAAGAAAAATACATTGGTCCATGTTTAGGCATGGGATCACATAGAAATTGAGTGGCCAACAAGGCTGAGATATCAATAAATACTTGAGGATCCAGTGGCATTTGGTTGATACCTCCTAGCCCAGGCCTATGAAGCCACCTTGGGGAGCTATATTTTTCTTGGTGGGCTATAGATAATATTTTTAATGGTGACTTTATTTAGCAGCCCTACTTGGAAATGATATTTTAATGGATTGATGACATGTTTATTATTGTCTTCATGATTACACCCTACTATATCATAGGCTGCCATGACTTTATGGTAAAGAGATATAGACTAGACTGAGTGCAAAGATAATTTGGTTTATAGTAGGATATTCCTAAGGTTCCACACTTCTTTTCTCATGTGACCCATGGGATTAGTGAGTGGGGGATACTAGTGTTCCAAGAATAGGTTTTGACAAATTTTTGAAGAGTCTAGCACATACTATGGGATTATGCAGGTGGGGTAGTAGATGTTGGAGTAACAAATGTCTACTCGTCATGGTGGGCTAGTGATTAACCCATTCAATTGATTATACCATGGCCTCAACACCTAGTCTTTCATCATAAATGGGTTAGACAGAGGATAGATAGGGGTTAGGCCTTGGTATAAGGATAGGTTCAGTTATTGATTCAAATAGTGATACCACAGGCTATCCCATTATAGTTTATTCATACTCAAGTGTAGAAATATCTTCTAAGGGATATATACATGGTTGAGGTAGATAAAAGATAGGTTGATACCTCAATTAAGGGATAAAAGAGGTAGGGCCCTCTATTATAGGTAGGTCTACAAAAGACTAGGCTTTAATTGATAGGTTATAGCTTTATATTACTATAGATTATCATAGATGACATGCCTATAGAGTGATATAGCTAGATTATGTGTAGAGCTAGCCACTACACAAGGTGAGAATACCTAGCTACAGGGACTAATTATAGATAAGGATGAAAAGATTAATATGTTGAGAAGAAAGGTGGCTTAGTTGATAGGCATAAAGGTCTAGTTAGCCACCCAAGACATATATTTTTTTATAATGACTAATGAGAAAGATAGATCTTGGGGTGATCAGGAACATTTATTCACATATGTTGAGAGGTTGACTATAGATCTAGATGAGGTTTTATGAGGTATAAAAAATGGTATTTTATATAGAGCTTGGCTAACATGATTATGGCTAAGGATTATGCTTTATGTGTAAAGGATGATGTCCTATGCACAAAGGATGAGATAACATACTACCATAGATTATATGAGGTTGCAGTCCATGTAGAGAGGTGAGATCCATCATTCAGAGACTACTCTAGATCATAATATACTAGTAGGACCTCTAGGTCTAGGCATATGATAAAGACATATCATCTAATGGAATAACTATCCTCATAATGGGTAGTGTGTTAAGTTTCAAAAGAGCTAATGCAGTCTTAATTCATACGTCGAGAAGTCAAGATAAACACACAGTGATAGATTTTGATCACAAAATAATAATATTTTATTCTATACTCAATCATTCAGGAGTGTTTACAAATATATAAAATTTAATACATATTATTATTAAGCTAAGCGCCCTATAAAATCTCAACTACACAATCACCCTATTATCACTCAAACCTATTTAAGTGAGTTTGGTTTAACAACTAAATCTCACAAAAATAATAATATAAATTATACACAATTAATAATGTTTCACACAACCCTACCTCAACATTCACCCCCTTGTGAACATTATTAATTTTATCTATACCCCCTTAATGTGAGCATGGGGAGAACATACATCTTCAAGAATTGGCATAAACATAATTGTATGCCAATGCATGCTTTTAGGTTTGCATACTACTATGTGAATCTTATTGTTTGGACCTTGTTACACATGACCACTATTATGCAAAGGAATGCATACCTCATTTACTCCATCTAACTACAATGGATGTGTCACTGGTTGATCATCTCCATAAAAAGGTAATGCAGTCAAAGAATTTCTACAGTCAAAGGATTTCTATAGTTAGCTACCCTATTATATAAATTTTTGCCACATTACATTATATCCACACTCTCCCTTATCTATAAATAGTATATGTGTTTCAAACAAGTAGGGGAATGTAAACACACACAACTCAAAAAATTAAAATATCATGAGGAGCCAATCCTCATTGTTATCTTATGCAGCCTCTGTTAATGTTTGTTTCCATCCAAATAAAAACATCATAGATGGTTTTCAATAACACTAAAGAATCATATTTAGAATCATCTAGTTTGGAACATATCCTACCACACATGTGAACACATCATTCTTATTCAAACATAGTGTAAAAAAAGGAACACCACACAAACATCACCAAATAATTAGTGTGGCCCCATCATTGGTGACTGATGAGAGGTCACTGAAAGACCTCCATCCTCTATGTATCCTCCATCCTCTAATATCTTCACTTCTTACTCATCACATATGTCAAATAATATTAGATTTGATTTTTTTGAGGGAGATACCCCCATAGTGCAGACATGCTTACTAGATGTTGGGTACACCCAAAAATGCATCTATAAGCCATTTTTTTTTAATTTTTACAATTTATAAATATGATAATATAATAACACAATTTTATCTCACTACTCATTCTAGACAATGATGCTTTTGACATATTTTAAATATATTCTAAACTTAACTTGAAATTCATTATATCTAAAACATAATTTTAAAAAAGCTTTCCACCTATCGCCTAAACTAAAGTTTTAATTTTTCATACACTAATTGACTATATGAAAATACTTTTCCAAATTCATAAATCCTAATAAAAGACTTAATTAACTTGACTAAACTAATAAAAAAATACCTAATAGATAGATGAAACAAACCTAAAGAAAAATAAAACCACCTGAATACTATGGGTTTTAACCAAATACCAAGATTATACTTATAATACAATACAATATAAAGTAATAATAACTTATTAAAAATAAAATAAAAAAACCTAGAATTTGACAAGGACTTAGATGGAAGTAGTTACTATCTTGAACAATACTTTCACAATCATAAATAACACTCAAAACTATAGTTGGAATATGGGCAGTGAGCTGAGTATAGTGGATGGTAGAATAAAGTGATGTTAGAAGTCCTTTAAATTGTTGATAGATTCTATAAATGTTAGATATTTATCTATGAAAATATTTAGATCTGCGCATGGTGATGAAATGGCCTACCTTCTATGCATGTTGATGTCCCGCTTTGATTCAACAAATGATAATGTGATGTATGAGGTGAGTTTCAAAATATATCATATAACATCATTAAATAGCTCTATGCTTCAAATCTATCTTTCAAATGCCAAACATAATGATGTAATCTAAGCAAATCCAATTATTTTGATTGTTAGTAATAATAATTGCCATGCAGCATAAGAAAAAAACTTGAATCACTATTGGATACTACCCATAGATAGATGAGTGGATGGAGTTGGACATTTATGGCATAAAATCAAATAATTCATTATATGTAGAGTCTTGGGTAGATGTTAGATGAACAAAAGGCATGTAGAAATATTGATCTGGTAGTGTATGCATGGACATCAATGAAATCACCCAGTAAAATATACATAGATAATTATGTTCACATAGACTTTATATTCCATCTCTTATATCTAGGAAATGTCAGAAAGAAATAAAGAAAATATTGGCAATATTTATATATATATATATACTATTTTGACATAATAAGATTTTATTCAATGTACTTCCATTTATAAGGGTAAGGAGAAGTATGAAAACCCCTCACAAAATCCTAGAAGCCTATCCTTGCTTTGATACCACTATTGAGTTTCAAAAGAGCTAATGTAGTCTTAATTCATGCATAAAGAAGTCAAGCCAAACACACATTGATAGATTTTGAACATATAATAATAATATTTTGTTCTATATTCAATCATTTAGAAGTGTTTACAAATATATAAGATTTAAGACATTCTATTATTAATCAAAACTCCTTATAAAATCTCAACTACACAACCACCCTATTATCACTCAAACATGTTTACGTGAGTTTGGTTTAACAACCAAATCTCATGTAAACAATAATATAAATTGTCTACAATTAATAATGTTTCACACAACTCTACCTAAACATAGTGATGGGCCCACCACCATCATCAGCATCAGGCATGGCCTATAATTTTTAGTAGAGTCCCCCAAGGGATGACCAAGATTAGACCTAATTTTTAGTTCTATATTGTATATGAGATGTATAAATATTCTATTGATTTATAAAACATGATTTTAATATATATATATGACATTCATTTTTGGTTCATTGTTACTTATACATGGAATTCTAATATTATTTGTGTTGCATGATGTTTTTTGCTCTTGTTATGATATGATGGTGTTGCTAGTGTTAAGAGATGTAGTCCTTAGTTTGCATGTGGATGTTAAATTATATATTGTTCTATTTGATGTATGACTAGATGTTAGAGGATATTTTACGAGATGTATATCCTAAACCAATCATAGAAATGGCCAATATGACTCAATGTGTATGTAAGGAGATGTACATCCTACATACAGAGTCTTGTTTGTTTCTAATATTTGGATTTCATTATGCTTATGATATTTTGGGTATACCCTAGATATGGGGGATAGTACATTTAGAGATTTTGTTTGATTCCACATTGAATTTTGTATTTAGATCACTTGATTATTACTTTGTCAAATGAAATTATGCATCATAAGTATTAATAACCTATAATAACATTCTATTTTGATTGTGAATGGACCATTTCAAACCAAAACTAAAGTTGCAAGCATTTACGTTTGAAAAAAAACAAAGCAAAGAAAAAGGTAAAAAGAGGTGTCAAATACATAATGTAACCAACTTAAAATCAATATATGAATCATCAATACTTAAGTAAGAACAAGAATGTACTGAATAATTAACAAATAATAAAATAATTTAAATACAAACTCAAACAGTTTAATCCCAAATTAATTGCAAACTCAAAAGGTTTACAAAATGTATCCAAACACAACACTAAAAAAAAGATAACAATCTAATAATCAAAACACAAAAAAAAAAACAAAAAATAGTAAGACAAAGTAATGAAGCAATCAGTTTACATGCCTACCAAACTAAACAAACAACAATACAAAAACATTGGTTAATCATAATGTTAGTATAAACAAAAAAACAAATTATGTGTGCATGTGTAATAGATACTTTATGCTTGTAATAGGGTGACCCCTAGTATAGGTAACATGATTTAGGTATAAAAATGCAAGAATCAAAGGCCCAAGGTTACCCCTAGCATCCAAGGGTGTAGTAATGCATCTATTTAAAATGAACAATGCACATAATGGTGACTCAAAAAATGGTGAGAGCATATGACTAAGAGTAATAAGGATGAGTAAACTAAAGTACAAGTGGTCACTTGTGAAATAGTGTAGGAGTCCCAAGATCTTTAAGACAAAGAAGAGGTTAAAAAATAAATGAAGGTATGATTGATCTAACCCAGGATACCCCATGTATCTAAGTACTACCTACTTAGTCTATGTGGACCTCAAGCTGATGTATTTATCCCAAGAATGGGAGGAAAAAGACCAAAGTGATCTAGAAATAAATTAAATAAATAAGATGTCCCATCCCATAAAATTTTGGCAAATTTATATTTCATGTGGAAATTCTAAGCCAATTTTCATGATTTTGTGATTTTTAGGATTTTCTATATCTTTTTCAAATGTTTATGGGTTTTATAAACATCTTAACTTGATTGAGAATTATGAGATACTAAATAGTTTAACTCACAAAATAATGAGAACATGGCTTAGGTTGCTCACAAAATAATGATTGCTCAAACTTAAAGTTCTCACAAATTGGTGAGAGCATTAAGGATTAGAATGAACCATAATAAAATAATAGATTCAATGAATAGAATAAAAATGAAACCCATCTAGAAGGTGACATGATTTTATAACTCCCATGTAGATTTTAAGCCCATCTTCATGAGTTGACATTGTTTTGGTCTTTTGTTTTATCATTTTCTAACTTTTTTTGTGTTTTTGGGATAAGTAACAAAAACAAAATATGAACAAAGGTATAGGGAACTAATTATCTGAGGACATGCATTTCCATAATTAAGAGTTCAAATGACAACTAAACTAGCTACAACAAGTGTGAAACAACAACCATAGTAAGACAATGATAAATACCAAATAGCAACAAAATAAGAATATAACAATACATAGTGTAAAATAAGTCCCAAGGAAACATCCAAAAAGTGGAAACCATGTGTTAATATACCTTATTACACTTGTCTAAATTTTTTTAATATTGATCAATCAAAACTAACTCATCAAATGGTCCCTAAATGTGTATAGAATGCCAATTAATCATAATTAGGATCATGAGTGGTGAGGGGTACAAAATTAGAATAATCTAGGTGAAAGGAAGATTGGTATAGGTATAATGATATAAAAATGGTCTAGGTTACAATGATCTAGGGTACAATGGTCTAGGTTACAATTGTTCAAATTACAATGGTCTATGTTATAATAGTCTAGGGTACAATAGACCAAATTATAAGTATTATGAAAAAATAAGCAATTTTGGCACAAGGTGTCCCAAGTAAGGGCTCTTATAGACAATGGTTCAAAATGTTGTCAATCATATAAATGTTTGATATGTATAATATTCATTGGTTTTGGGATCTCTTTTCCATCTAGAGTAGCCAATGTGTATGGCCCTAAACCATATTTTACAATAACTACATATGGGCCTAGTCAATTAGGTTGAAACTTACCCTTCTTATGTTAAACATTGGTATTATTTTGATTCTATTTTTTAACCAAGCCACCAAATTCAAACTCCATAGAGAGAATTAATTTTTTATATTTAAGATGAAACTTATTATGATATGATCATAAATTGTCTAAGGTAGTTAAACTCTTGCCATCAAGAAGTTCTGACTCTTGCAACCTAGAAATTTTATAGTCTTTGTCATCAACAACGTGTTGCAAAGATAATTGTAATGAGGGTAGCTCTATATCAACTAGGATAATAACCATTATGCCAAAAACTAGGGAATATGGGGTGGCTCATGTAGGGGTACGATGGCTAGTAAAATAGGCCTAGAGGGTAAAAAATATTTACTAGTGTCAATTACAGCCAGTGTCATTGACAATCTTCTTAAGTATTGTGATAATGTATTTGTTGGACACCTCAACTTGATTTTTTTCTTGTGGTTTATATGGTGTGGATTTTTCATGTTTGATTTTGAACATGGTACAAAAGGATTTAACAAATTTATTAATAAATGAACCACCATTATCAAATATGATTTGGGAAAGGATACCATAATGATAGATGATATGGTAATGGATAAACTTGGTGATTTGCTTCCCAATTATGTAAGTGATATGAATGGCCTCATTCCACTTAGTAAAATATTATATAGTAGTAAAAACTTGTTTGTGACCATCAGAGGATGTTGGGTTTATTTTCTCGATGAGATCAAGAACCCACATAGAAAAATGCCATGGTGTAATAATCAGTCAAGAATATGTCTCCATCTTGTTCCATTTAGTATCCTAGTCTGAGGAGTTTATTGGTGAGGACTATGCTTCTAGTGAGTGACCCACACATTCTTTTGTGTACCTCTTTAAGCACTAATGTTGATTCTCCCAAAGATAAATAATGAAGAATGATTTGATCATAACCCCTATGATAAAGTGTGTTTCCAAGGAGGGTATAATGGTTTGGGTGATGAAGGAATATTTTTTTTGTAATTTTTGGAAAGGTCAAGAGGAAGAACCTTGTCATGAAAATAGTTATAAATGTCTTGATACAAAAGAGGTTAAGTTGGGAGATTAGGACCACTAATAGTACAAACCCTCTATGAATATATTAGTGCATGATTAGGATATATAAGGTTCTTAATGAGAAACTAATACTCTTTAACATTGGTAAAAAAATTTACAATTGACATAATTATTACCATTATGTCAACTAGTTATTTATTGACTTGTGGAACTTATTCAAATTATAGAGACATGAAATGTGACTTGAGATTGTCTACAATATACTTTTAGGTATAGGTTTTTCATCCCTAGTTTGGTACTAGTTTGTAGTCTGATTAATGATTAACTAAGAGTCCCTAAAATGTAGAGTAGTATTACTAAGTAGGTTAGCTCATGCATTATTAAGGAAAACCAATAATAATCATATAGAACCTAACATGTTAAGCCCAATCCCTTGTAGGAAAATGTCAATGAAATTAATAAACTATTGAAGAAATTAAGACAAAAAATACCCTCCTAGAGTGGCTCTCCTTCAAATATGATCCATAAACATGTTTGTGCCTAGATTTGGTGCTCCAAGTCTTTGTTAATGAAGTTGGAAAAGTGAATCCATCATCTCTTCTATCACCAATGGATTTGGTTCCTTAATTGATCAATTTGGAAGAATTAGTGAATCTCTTGTAACAATATTTATGCATATGTTGTTTTCACTAAAAATATTGGTGGTTGGTCTATGGTGGCTTATGTATTTATACTTTTTTAGAAATGTTGAGAATTAATTGTGACCATTTATATTGAGATCATAATGTGTGGCTAAGGATTATTTAAATTTTAGAGGAAAAAGTAATCAATATTTTGGAATAAGGGAGTATTAATAAGGCATAGTTAGTCTCAAACCTGATATTTATCTCCATTAATGCTTGATACTTCACACCCTTTTGATGATGTCATGGCTTAGATATTTTGAGTTATGAATTTCCATTAAAAAATATTCAATAAATTTCCATGAATTTTCTACTTAAGCTCTTAATTTGAATTGATTTGTTTAATGACTTTGCTTAGTCTTTTGCAATTATCAAAAACTAGATGCATGTTTAATCAAGTTGGTTAAAAATGTCAATTTAGTTGGTCATAATTTGACTAGTGTTGAATCAAATGATGATAACAATTGTAAATAGTGCATTGCCCTATTTAGATACACATATTCATAAATTAGCACTTGTATACACATAATTTTTTCACACTTTTATTTATTACTAACACTTTGTATCTTGCAGTAACCTTTCGAGTCTCAATATCTCTAAGTGCATGCCTTAAAGGGTGCATCGAGAAAGGGGTGGGTAGACCTTTGGTGCTTCATAAGCTTATTGTTCCTTTTTCCACTTTATATCCACACTCTTGTCTCCTAAAACCTTAAACCCTAAGCTTATTTCTCTCTTTCTTATTTATTCCCACTATTTGTTATATCTTATCCCTCACTTTTTAATTTATTTCCATTTTGACCTATTTAGTAAGCTAGGGTGACCTAGTTGACCTAGCTTATTCTGGGGATACTTTGCCTTTCCTTGTTGCTTTGCATCCTGGCCGACCTAGCACAAACTTTAAGCATTAACCTAATAATATGCTAGGTTAACCTAGTCAACCTAACACAATCAACATTTTTGAAAGTATTTGGGTTGATATACAAGTTCATTCATTACCATTTCATAAGAGAGTTTAATGAAGTGAATAAGTGTAAACAAACATCTGCCTGTTGACCATTCTACTTGAGGAATAAAGATTTAGGGTTCAATACTTTCTTTGGGAGCTATGATCTTATCTTGTGGAGAAGTCTTTTGGATGCTTAGGTAGGTCATGTATCTTATATATAATTTATATTAGTTTTCCTTATAAGCCACATCAATCTCTTATAAAGCACCATTGGCTAAGGGAGAGGTTGAGACTCAATAGGTTCATCTTCAAAGGTAAGTATTCATAACTTTATTTATCCTTTGTAAGATTAGATAGATAATGCATTATGTATTTTTCTCTACCATGTATTAGGATTCCATATACATTAACATGAGTATATGTCTCCTATACATGTTTAGTTTAGTTGTTATTTACTTGTTTTAATCTAACCCCCACTTTGTGCCACAAGCTTTGGTGACCACTAGATTAGTTTACTCTTCTTATTATTAGATTAGTTTAATTTATTGTTTATTATCATAAGTGAATATAGAAATCATAGGAATATTTTAAGGTTGTTATGTGATTTTGTTAAATTATAGGCTTCAGAACCCTACCTAGCATGGTTTGTTGTGATAGATGATACAAGTGATCCCCTAATCAGGTCTAGCAAATCCTCATATTTTTCATGTACCTACTTAACAAGTGTGTGCCCTAATCAAAAGTTTATGTGTGATCTATCTTATCCTATCTATGATTTATTCATGTGCACCATGCAATTATGATTTCATACATTCTAGTGAACTCGACATGAATCAAACCCTTATAGGGGTTATTTCAATTATTTTATTATTATTTGTCATCTTTTCTATTAACCCAACTATTTTTATTTATGTGTAGGAATAAGTAAATAGATCAACTAGCTTAACCCAACAAAGGTTTCCATCACTTTGTAGACTTTTTGTTTAGCTTACTAAGTCAACCAGGTCAACCTAGCACATTTCTAACCACTTTGTAACAAGTTCCTATTCAAGATTCACAATGCAAGTTCTATATTCTAGACTTCTAAATTTGTAGTCCAGTTAACTAGGTTAACCAACTCAACTTAGCACATTTCCAAACATTCAGTTCAGTCTACCAAGTTGACCAAGTTGACTTAGCATAGTTTTTTAACTTTTTTAGTAAGTTCATATCTCACTTGGTTGACCAGCTTGACCCAATTTTGTAGATTAGACCATTTCTCTCTAAGATTATAAGTTAGTTACCTATTCTATTTCATCTCCAAAACACCAAGGTTAGTTTTTATTTATCTATTTCTAATCTACTCTATAATTTTATTTTGAAATTGCAATCTATTTATGTATGCCAATTGGATTGATCAATGTCAGTTCAATTGACTATGTATTTCATTTAAGTATCTACTTTTCTAGACTAGATATAGGCATATCTCATTTCATTTTTGATCTTATTATCAATCCTTTCTATTTTTCTCTCTATTGTGCTACATAGACTAGTTTGAATTTACACTGTCCCAGACCCTACTTTCTACCTTTGTCAACTACACTAGGTCAACTTGGTCAACTTAATAGTTTCTACAACTCTTATGCACTACACTAGGTTGATTGGGTTGACCTAGCATAGTTTTCAAGCCTTTTTCCATTTTTTATCAGCTTCTGCTCTCTAAACTAGGTCAGTTCTATAGACCCTATCTAGCTTTATTATCCCTATTTTTCACTAGGTTGACTGGGTTTACCTAGCTTTGTTTTTGTCACTTTTTGAAACCTTTATTTTCTCATCTTGTTTTCCTTCCTATTTCATCATATATTTCTTATTGGGTGACAACACTGAATCTCAAACAATAGGCATGATGGAATTCACCAATCCTCATAAGGTTTCCCATAGATAAAGTAGAGTTCCTTTTACAAATGTTAGTAATGTCTATAATACAACTTTCACAATAGACTATGGGTTCCCTCATGATACCTATTTGTAAAACAATCATTTTTTTCTCCTAGAAAACCAACTTGAGTTAGAGTATACTCCCAAAATGCTTTTCTTTATTAACCAATTTCCCCAACATAAAGGGAAAGATCCATCTACCATTTATAATCTCATGAGTAGTGGTCAAGACAATGAACCTCATTCACCACATTATACATTTTAAAATGGATTTGGTATTACTATTTTTTTTTGCTTCACAACCTCTCCCTTTGATCATGACCTTTTCTCATGTTTCTGATTCTTATTTCCTTTCTTCTACCTCCATGCCTAGTATCTTAACTACCATGGATTTTTATACATCTAGTAGACTTTTCTTAAGGTCTACTATCCTTAATCCTTCCACCAGTTCATTGTTTTCCACCCAAGGCATTCATGCTTCTAGTGTTTCTTCCTCTCTTCTATTCACTAGTCCATATTTTGCTACATAAGCAAGCTTTGCCACTAGTGCCTCTCATTCTCATCATTCATCTCAAGCTCTTAACAACACCAATAGTGGTATCCAAGCCACTAATACCAACACCAAATCTTATAATAATGCTATTTAAACTCACAAAATTTTATTGCAAACTTTCAATCAAATGAATTATTTCCAAGCCCATAACACAAATCAAATGATGAGAATGCAAAATCACCTTCTTCATCTTCAAATGTAACTACAACCAATGGCTTGGGGCACACATAACCAAAGTGTTCCTCCCCCTCCTCTTCAATATTCTCAAGGCAATCATATTCCTCAACCTCCTTTAATCAATAAAACTATCAAGCATCTACAAAATGAACATCTCACTACTCAAATTTCTAACATTGATATACGAGGTATAACAACTACAATCTCTTATAATGGATCAACTGATCCTTCTCTTCACATTAAAACATTTGGGAATATTTATAAATATTGGGTTAAATTAAACACCTTAGCCGCCACCAAGATCCTTGCTAAGACCCTCATAGGTCATGCCTTAGAATGGTACAATCAACTTAGGCCTCATTCCATTACTAGTTTAGAAGATTTAGTGAATGCTTTCGTTCAAGAATTCCAAACTAGTGATCTTATTGAAAACATTTTGGCCCATTTTATCAATTACAATAAAATAAAAAATGAAACCACCCAAGCATTTGTTAAATGATGGAAGACTTTATCAAATAAATGTGAACACAACATGGCCAATGATAGTATTTTTCATCTCTTTACAAATGCTCTTTATCCCAAATTACAATATCAAGTTTTTACACTTTCTCCACACACTTTAAAAGAATCCATTAATAAATGTACATGATAAGATTTCCTTATGCATCAATTTAAGCCACCCCAACCTTCCATGGGTTCTTGTATATTGATTTTTAAAAAAACCATAATTTTACAAGTGATGGTGTTTTTGATTCATATGATACCATTCACCATGTTGAAGCTATTGTTCCTACCCCTTCTTCAGAACCAACTTTCTCTTCTCAAAAATTTACTAATCCTCATTTCTCAACAATTAATTTTAATGATCATAAACCTCTTTCCTTAGCTAAATTGCTTGAACGTCTACCTAGGCCTCTTCCTCATGAAATTGACCCTACTCATCCTATGAAAACTTGGTATGCTCATAGAAAATTTTATTGGTTTCATGTTAGTTGGGGTCATTCTCATGAAACTTGTAGACATATTCATAATTTAGCTATGGAATTTCTTCGAAGACCCAATTTTGAATGTGATTCTATCACATGCCAATGTCAATAAGCTTATGAACATGCGTTCAAAGAATTAAAAACTCATGATAAAGCTCAAGCCTTGAATCAAGCAAATGCTCATTTAGCTATTTATAAGCATCATTTACCTAATCATCAACCAATTAAATAAAACCAAGGCAAGCCCATCTCTTCCACCAATAATGTAGAAAGTCTTGTTGAACCAATTTCTAAAGTAAAATGTGGTTAGCATGACTAATATGTGGAGATTAGTGGCTTTCATCAATTCTCAACCTATCTACACCCTATTTCCTTCTCAATCATATTTTATTATCCAAGATTCTTCTCCATATCATTTAAATGAATTAGGGCAAGAAGATATTATAACCTTTGATGAAGATCCAACTTATGATTCTCCTTTGGATAACACGTCCCATGTTATTTCTACCACTCTTCCATCACCTTCTCCTTCCAATATTAATCAACCTTCTATTAACACCTCTTATACTTCTCAAGATCAAGTTGAACCTATCATTTCATCATCTTAACATGATTTACAACCTTCTTCTAAACCTTCTCATTATTATCAACACAAATTTCAGTACTCTTCGACTCTTCCCTCTGAATACCTCCTTAACCATTACACACCTATATCTAACAGTCTTCTGATGGGTTATGATGAGTGGGATCCCATTATGGAACTCACTAATCTCCCTTCTCAAATTCCATTTCTTGAACTCATGAGGACATCTCCCCATCACCAAAAGTGTCTTATGTGACTATTATTTGAGATGAATATCCCACATCCTCCATTAGAAAGATGAGAGGTAGCCTTCTCTAGTTTTGAGGATAGTATCTTGTAAAAATGTGAAGATATGTCCATTAATGTTGATGAAAATATCGATACTTATCTTTCATTAAAATTTCCCATCACATCTATGTTTCTTGATGAGATTCTACTTCATGTAAATGATCCTCCCCTATTTATTAGCATCCAAATTGGTGATATCCAAGTTAAGCATGCTTTGATTGACTAGGGTTCTAACACTTGTGTTACTTCCCTTGATTTCATTAAAACCCTTGGATATTCTAAATGTAACCTTAAGTCCATAGGTAGCACCTACCAAGGATATGATAAAATGCAAATGACTCCTCTTGGGTGTGTTTAGCTTCCCATTATTGTCCCATCTATCATTTTCATGTGAAGGTGATGATCTTTAACTTCCCTCTTTCTTATAACATCTTACTTGGTAGGCCATGGACTTATCGTATACAATTTATTGATTCTTTCACCTACCAATTCATTAAATTCCCTCAAAATGGAGCCATTTATAAGATTCAAGGAGATACTAACCCTTGGAATTTTAAATAATTCCAAGATCATGGTGTCTTTAAGATTCCTACTCTTAAGCCTTTACCTAGTATTCCATTTCATGAGTCATAGCATCTAAATTTTCCTATCAACTCAACCAAAGGATAAAATGGCTATATTGAGCTTATTAGTAATATTCCTCCTAGCCTTTTATATTTTGATGATGATGAGCCTAATGAGATTAATCTCAAGATCAAAATTTATGATCTCAGACCTCATCTCATCTTGCAACTTCTTGCTTCCTTGCAACATTGTTCTCACAAACCTCCTTACGATGATATTACTGTAGTCTTATCCAAAACTCATTATTATGTTCACCATACTTATTTTTATGATAAAGTTATTCCAACTTATGTCATCAATATTCATCCACCTAATTATGATGATGGTTATTCCTTAAATAGTCCTTTATTAGATGGTCTTGTCTAATCTTGTGATTTCAAGATTATGCATTATCATTCTTCTTTACTTGAGTCTTTTCATGCATCCTCTCATGTTCTAAATTTAGTAATTCCTAATTTTTGTATTTTCCCTCTTTATCATAGAGTAGAAATGGCATGATACCTCTAACTTTTAAGGATCCCCATAGGACTATGCTTATGGATCATTTTATGACTAGCCCTTACCATTTTTTTAGGTTCCCTAATTCCCATTATTGGTTTAATTATGAGGTTAGTGCTACCTATGTTAGAATCAGTTATCATTACTTATTCCATTGATAGTGAGTCTACTCTTGCTTCTTTCACTAGTTATCTTCCTATTAAGACTATTTCTATTCCTTTTCCATCATCACCTCCTCTTGGTGATGGTTTACTTCCTTTGCTTAAGATGGATACTTTTCCCACCAAATGGGCTGATGAGTCATCTCCCTCTTCTTCCACACTTATTACACCTTTTCCTATGAGTGTTCCTCCTAAACACACTCACAAGCATATTTATTTCTTTCATGGGATAGATACTCATTCTTCTACCCATTATCATAAGTTATGACAATATATTAATACCTTGTATCTTTCTTCCCCATCTATAGACACTACCATACCTCCTCCCAAGATTATTCTTGAATATATACCTAAGTATGGTGAGATTTATTGTATATGAGAGGTATTATATATGATGCCAATATAATACACATCATACTAATCATTATCGTATCCTTCAACATCATCTTAAGGATAATCTTATAGTTATCCATAGAACAACTAATATTCCTCCCAAAATTCATTCTCATAAGAATGTTTCCCCTTCTCCTATAGTTACACCTCCTATGTTTCCTTTTATGCCTCCACCTTTGGTTCCTTCTCCACCCATAGACCCTACATCACCCATGGATCCTTCTCCACTAATGATTCCTCCTTTCATAGATCCCATTCCCACACATCCTTATAATAATCATTTGCCCAATTTCCCTCCTCAGCATGATCTAATGATTATTCCTAATTTTTCAATTGAGGATATTAGAAAATAAGTATTTGCCTAATATTCATCAAATATCAATGACACATTAGCAGTATTTCATATCTATCTTTATAGAGATTTATTCAATGTTTTGGATAATGTGTGTGGATAGATTTACCAGAAATTATGAGCACATGCATGGTACTTTTATATTTATATTTGGATAGGATGTGTGATCCATATTTATTTCTTTTTCTATATGTGATTATATCATTTGACACTATGTTAAATTCTTACTTATCTTATATCATTATCTTCTTTATTGTGATATATTTATTTTTAATTTTATATCCTATCTTTTTTCACATTTGTTTTTCCACCCTTATCATTACTTTATATTTCTTTTGTCTTCTTGTTACATCCCTTGGATATTTATTTTGTGAGTTTATTTGTAAGACTATGGATAGGACCCGACAGATCCTCACAAAATCACCATATTTAGCTCGTTATTATCTTGTATCTTCATGATTGTTTATTTTCTTACCCTTGCTTTTCATAGATAATTATCATGGTGACTTACTTGTATTTACCTTTTTCCCTTTGGTTATTGTCTCTTTTTACCATGTGATCAATTAGTAAATAATCTTTCTCATTACTATTTCCTCTTACCAGTCCATCTGTGGATTTCCCTTTTCCTTTCTTCCTTTTTCTACAAACTAAGCATATGAACAGTTGAGA